>PVHT020003144.1:2936637-3058631 GCA_004024745.2 Catagonus wagneri | reverse complement strand
CTTGAGCGTTTAACTTCTGTGCTACCATCCTCTATGGGGAACAGACTAATGAATAAGCAATCACCCACAGACGCTCCTACTGACTGGGTGCTGCTTCTCCGGACAGGGGGCAGTCAGGGTCCTGGGAGGAAAGAGAGACAGCATCCTGGAGAATCAGGTGTTTTTTTTCAAATGTTTAAGTGACCTTGGAAATACGTAATGAGCTGCAAACATTGAATAACTTGCAAACATAAAACAGAAGACTTCCAGGACCTCTGAGGTTCTGGCAGCTCTGGCCTACAGCCCCACACCCTGTGGGGTTCACGGTCAGGAGCATTAGAGAGAATGCCTCCGGGTCGGGGGGAGGAGGACAGCGCAGCACAGAGGCAATCTGAGCCCTGCCCAGTGGGGCTGGGTTTTTCTTTTATTATCGTTATTATTTAATACATGCGCAGTACTTTATTTAATTTTATGGCCCCACCCATGGCATATGGAAGTTCCCGGGCCAGGGACTGAATCCAAGCTACAGCTGCAGCCATGTTGGATCCTTTAACCCACTTCTCTGGGCCAGGGATTGAACCGGCGCCTCCAAGGCAACCCGAGCCACTGCAGCTGGATTCCTAACCCACGGCGCCATGGCAGGAACTCCGGCCTGGCTGGGTTTTGATATGGGTGAAGGACCCTGGAAAGCAGTGCTGAGAAGCACTACACCAGGCCTAGTACAGGCTTCTCGTGAACCCAGGGGGAGTCTGGGCACATCGGAGGCCAAGTGGCCCGGGCTGTGCGGAGCCCGCGGGAGCTGCAGGGCAGAGGGCCGCTGAGCTCCAGGAGCTGCCCCACAGTTATGCTGGATGTGGAGTGTTCCCCTGCAAAGCTAACGCCCCCACTTAAAAAAGTGAAACTAGAGGAAGGATGCCCATGAGACACGCCTGTCATGTGTGGATCTCACTCTGGGAGGGCGGATCCTCGCACCCAGGGCCTGGGGCAGACCTGCCCTGAGCCGTCGTGGGGTCAGAGTTCCCTCACTTCTCTATGAAATCCCACATCTGCCTTGGCTATGGGGAAGCTTTAGGGTGACTGTAAGCCCTGGGGTTGCGTGTGTCCATGCATCGGACTGGGGTGATGGTCCTTAGGGGTACATAGTCCCCCAGAAAGTGAGAAGTCATTGCCACAAAGAGGTGCAGGTGGAAAAGCCAGGCCTGGGGGTTTTGGACAAACCAGACCAACAGCCAAGGATGCTGTGCCCTGGACCTGCTGGGCCCTCAGGAGCCTTTCTGGCAAGTCCTCCTCACCTTCCCACTGGCAGAAACTCTTCAGTTCATGACATCTAAGCACGCTGAAGTCTGTCTGCGATTAGTACGGGACACAGCAATGCGTTCTGCTGAGTTGCCAGAGGCAAAGGGGCATTGGATGAACACAAGTTGAGTTGCTTGAGTTCCCGTTGTGGCTCAGCAGGTTAAGAACCCAACATAGTGTCCGTGGGGATGTGGGTTCGATCCCTGGCCTTGCTCAGTGGATTAAGGATCCCGCAATGCCATGAGCTGCACTGTAGGTCACAGGTGCGGCTTGGATCTTGCGTTGCTGTGGCTGTGGCGTAGGCCGGCAGCTGCAGTTTCAATTCGACCCCTAAGGCAGGAACTTCACGTGCTGCAGGTGCAAAGTCAAAAGAAAAAGAAGTTGAGGGGCAGGGAGGCTGGGAGGAATGACGTCTGCTTCCACGCAGCAGGAGCGTGCGTCACGTGGCTCAGTGCCCACGACAATGCTGTGAAGTTCAAGTGAGGAGCCTGGGGCTCTGAGAACTTACTCGTCCCGCTCAGGGTCACAGAACTGAGGACCTCAGCGTCCAGCTACGGGTCAGCTAGGTGACCCTAGACAAGTTACTGATTGCCTCTGGGCTTCCGTTCCCTCACTTACAGGAAAGGACTAACACGCTTCTGCAAAGACTCAATGACAGTGTGAAGAGTAAATGAGACGAAGTGTGTCAAGTGCTCACAGCATGATCGGCGAGGCTGCTGCTGGAGCGTGGCTAGTGGGCCTCATCCTACTACTGACGACTCCTCTTAGTACGGCTTCTGTGAGAGGCTAGCGGGGGTGGATACGGAACCACTGGAGATAAGCCTACAATCGAGTTGTGACTTGCATCTGACCAGTAGAGCTGCTGACAAAAAGAACAACGGCAATAACTGCCCAGGCCGCTCTGCACCTGCCCACGCGCGTTACTGGAACAACTCCTCTCCCCCCGTCCCAGGGGAGGAAGCTGAGATTCAGAGACTTTACATCATTTTGTAAGACTCTTCAGCCTGAAACGGTGAAGGCAGGACCTCAGGCCGACTCCGAGAACCTCTGGGCTCCGTCGTGGGGCAGAGCTGCGCCCGGAGCTGTGGGTAGTGAGGCACTGGGTCCCCCACCAGTGACGGGGGATGGAGTTGTGAGTGAAGCACTTGGGACGCATCAGGGATGGAGCCCACGTCGCTGGGCTCCATCCCCAAGCGCCCTCCCCCTCTTCGCCTCATTAAGAGCTTCCTCTAAAATCCCACAGCGTGCCAAGATGCCAAGCCAGGAAGTTCATAAATCGGGGAACTGCTGAGTGGCAAATGAGCCCGTTTCAGAACTGCAAGAAAAGGAAGCGACATTTCCCCAGGGACTGCAGAAATGCTTTTGTGAGCAGAGACGTGAGGGGACCTGGCCGCCGGCCCGCCAAGAGACAGGTGCTTCTCCAGCGGGTCCGGGGGGTCCTGAGTCCCGCTCAAGTCTGCCGCCGCCCTCGCTCCCCGCGGCTCCAGGAGCCTCTGCTTCAGCTCCACGGTGGTCTCCTTCCCCAGCCACCTGCCGCTTCACTGCCTGCCTCTGTCCCCTCACAGCCACATCGTGCCCACTTCTGTCCGCTCCTGGTCTCCTGCTGCGCCAAGGGTACAGTTCACGCCCCGTGCCCACGATCTGGGCACTGCCCGCTCCTCCGGCCTCTCCTGCCACTGTCACTAACCACGCTGGCTCCCTGTTCTCCTGGGAGACCCCAGGCCCGCTGCCCCACTGGGCTTTGCAAGGGCTGTTTCATCTGCCCAAACCCACCTTCCCCCAGTTCTTCAAAGAACTGATTCCTCTGGTTGCTCTGCCGTCTCCTCTTGGAAAGTCCTTTCCTGACATCTCAATTTAAATTGTTCTCTCAAGGTAATCACTGTAACATTGATATTTTAAATCGTCTCCACAAAGGCTTCAAAACCACCACCTCAAACTACTGCGTTATTTTTTTCTCTCTCCTTGCGAGGCCGAGTCTCGCCTGCCCTGCTGACCACATGCTCCTGCTTAGACCAGTGCTCTATGAACCTCTGCTGAATCAGTGACCCAACCGGTGCAGGAAAGAGGCTTCTGGTGCCAGCCCTGTGTGCCCAGCAGTGACTCCAGCTTCTGGGTGGCCCTCGTCACTCTAATCCATGCTCGAGGCACCTCCTGGGACGGCTGCTGTGGGAAGATGGAGCAGGGGTCGGATGGGGAGGGGGAGAGAAAACACTGATGGTTCTTGAGTTTTGATCTTCCTAAATTCTGAGGGTCAAAGATATTATTCTCTATTCTGAGTGCGGCCTTGGGACCAGCAGTATCAGCATCACCTGGAAGCTTGTTAGAAAAGCGAAGGCCTTCATCCCAGACCTACTGAACCAGAAACTCTGTGGGTGGTACCCAGTGATCTGAGTGTTAACAAGCCCTTCAGGTGATTCCGAGGCCCCAGCACATTGAGAATCACAGCTTTAGCCCGGATCTCCCTGACCTTAACTTCATGTTAGACTCTCCTGATGTGCTTTAAGAACGTGCGAGTGCCTGGCCCTACCTGCAGGGACTCCCCTTTAGTGATCTGTAAGGGACCAGGCGTGGTCCTTTTTGAAAGGGACCTTTGAAAGCTCCCTGAGTAGTTTGTAGGCAGTTGGGCTGAAAGCTGCTCCAGTGGATAGATGAAGCTTTTTTCCAGCCCTGGTGGCCGGTGGCTCCGTGGCCACTCAGGGTCCCTTACAGAAAGCCTTACAGAAAGAGCGGGCTAACTCAACATAATGTATATGGGCCCAGGACCCCAGCATTCTCCTGGGTTTTGGAGGCACAGAAGATACAACAAGCTCTTTATTTTTTTGACAGCCACACTTGTGGCATATGGAGGTTCCCAGGCTAGGGGTCGAATCGGAGCTACAACTGGGGCCTGCGCCACAGCCACACCGATCCAAGCTGCACCTTGCAACCTAGCTACATCAGAGCTTGTGGCAACGCCAGGTCCTCAATCTACTAAGCAAAGCTAAGGATCAAACCTGCATCCTCATGGAGACTCTGTCAGGTTCTTTTTTTTTCTTTTCTTGTCTTTTTGCTTTTTCTAGGGCCGCACCCGCGGCATATGGAGTTTCCCAGGCCAGGGGTCTAATTGGAGCTGTAGCCGCCGGCCTATACCTGAGCCACAGCAACGCCAGATCTGAGCCGCGTCTGCAACCTACACCACAACTCATGGCAACGCTGGATCCTTAACCCACTGAGCAAGGCCAGGAATCGAACCTGGAACCTCATGGTCCCCAGTCGGATTCGTTAACCACTGAGCCACAACGGGAACTCCTTGTGTCAGGTTCTTAATTCGCTGAGCCACAACAGGAACTCCTACAACCTGCTCTTTTAGGAGCTGAGTGATTTATTTAGGTGTTAAAGCAAGAACAAAGAACTAAAAGTAAAAAGTGATAATGCTGCCCTCTTTCCTGTGCCTATGGTTACCCGGTGACCTAAAGCAGGTCACATAAGCTCCCTATGTCTGCACGGGGGCAGTCACACTGAACACACCTCTCAGGGCACATGAGAGTACTGAGTGAGAAAACGTGAAAAATACAAAGCAGAATGTACATACAGGATGCTATTATTTGCTACTTAGAAGCTTTAGTTTCCAGTCCTAAGCACTGACTACAGACACCATTAGAAATTCACAGCATTAGTTGAGGATCCTGCCATTTCAGCCACTTCCTTCTGGAGACAAGGACATGGAAGCGGGGCAGGAGGGGCGGTGCCTGAGGACTTAGACAGTCAAGGGGCAGGGCCACAGCTCCTCGGGCCAGCCAGCAGCTCTGGCCTCGAGTTCTGAGCTTCCCAGCATGTCACTCCCAAAAACAGACCTATTTGAAAGGGATATTGACAAGTGGAAGTCCTCCCAGGCCTTGAACCCATGTCATCTAAGGAGGCTGTGGAGAGAAGGCTCTGGAAGAATCACGATTTAGAATCTGTGGAGCCGGCCAAGGAAGAATGGTCAAGCGGGTTCTGCAGAGGGGAACTGCCAGGACGGAATATATCCCAACACACCGAGGCCGGAGACAGAACAGGGCTGTTGGGGGCCAGGGAAGGGGAGAGCAAGTCTCCTGGGACAGCAGGCATCCCTGTGTGCCAGGTGACATGCTCAGAGGAGGCCAGGGTTCAAAAACAGTGCTGCTCCTCCTGACACCAGAACCCCCTTCTCATGGCCCTTCGGAACCTAAAGTTTCTAAAGGGAGACTTCTGTGGCTCAAAGGCTCTTAGGAGATTAAATAGCTATCAGCTGGTGGATTAGAGTTTTCCAGATAAACAGAACCAGTGTGTGTGTGTATATTCATTTCTAAGTTCCATGACCACATGGGATTTATTCCGCATATTCAAGGCTGGTTCACTAGGTGATAATCCATCAATGTAATCCATCGTATCAACAGGTTGAAGAAGAAAAATATGATCACACCAAGTGACACAGAGAAACATTAGGTGAACTTCAACGATCATCCGTGATGAAAACTCTCAGGACGTTAGGAACAGAGGGGAATGTCTTCAACCTCATAATGCACATCCACAAAATATTCAGAGCTTACAGCATATTTCATGGTAAAAAAAAAAAAAAACTAAATGCCTTCTTCTAAGATCACCAATAAGGCATGGATGTCTTCTCTCACCGCTCTTTTTTAACATAGTGCTGGAAGATCTACCCATTGCAATACAGCAGGAAAAAGAAATAAAAGGCCTTCATAGTAGAAAGGGAGAAATAAAAAGTACCTTTATTTGCAGAAAACATAGAACACGTCTACTTAGAAAATTCCAAGGAATCTACCAAAAAAAAAAGAAAACAAAAACCCTCCTAGAACTAAGAAATGGGCTCCAATAAGGTTACAGGATGTAAGATCAACATAAAAAACCAATTGTGTTTCTATTTACCAACAACAGACAAGTGGAAACCAAAAGAAAGAATGCAACAGACTTTATAGCTGCTTCAAAGAAAATGAAAGAGTAATAAATTTAACCAAACATGTACAGGATCATTATGCTGAACATGACAAAATGCTGATAAAAGAAATCAAAGAAAACCTAAATTTAGGGGGAGCCATATTTTGTTGTAGGATTGGAACAGTCGACACAAAGACGTCAACTCCCCCTAACTTGATTTATGGGTTTAACACAATTGCTACCAAAATCCAAGCAAGGTTTTCCCAGCAAGGTAGGTGAAGTATCATCAGGACAATCTTATTCTAAATGTCACATGGTATAGCACGGGCCCTGGGAGAGCTGAAATCATGCTGACAAAGAAGAACCAAGTGAGAGGAGCCCTTCTACCCGGTATTAAGTACAGTAATCAAGACAGCACAGTAGTGACAGAGCGACAGACGGCTGGATCCAGGGAACCACACTGACCCCAGAAATAGACCCACACAAATATGCCAACTAATTTTTGGCAAGAGGCAAAGGCAATTCAACAGAAGAAAGACTTTCCAACCAGTTAGGCTACCGCCATGGACATCTGTACGTCAGAAACATGAACAGCGACCTAAACCTCACACTTCAAACAGAATTAAATCAAAATGGAGCATCGACTTTTAAAGTAACACTGCAGGGAGTTCCCTTTGTGGCTCAGTGGTTAACGAATCCAACTAAGAACCATGAGGTTGTGGGTTCAATCCCTGGCCTTGCTCAGTGGGTTAAGGATCTGGCGTTGCCGTAAGCTGTGGTGTAGGTTGCAGACGCGGCTCAGATCCCGCGTTGCTGTGGCTGTGGCGTAGGCCGGCAGCTACAGCTCCTGTTAGACCCCTAGCCTGAGAACCCCCATATGCCGCGGGTGCAGCTCTAGATAAAAAAGGCAAAAAGACAAAAAATAAAAATAAATAAATAAATAAACACTGCAAAAGCATAAACTTTTATTAAATAGGAGAAACTCTTATGCAAAGAGGTCTTAGACTTGACCCCACAAGCATGACACACAAAAGGGAAAATTGACAAATTTGACCTCATCAATATTATAAACCTCTGCTCTGTGAGAGCTCATGTTAAAAGGATGAAAAAAGAAGCCACAGACTAGAAGGAAAGATTTACAAATCACAGATTTGATTAAGGACAAGTATCTAGACTATGTAACAACTCTCAAAACTCAAAAATCCCATTAGAAAGTAGACGAAATGGCAAAAGACATGCACAGACATGTCACTGAAAAGAATACATAGACGGCAAATAAGCACATGAAAAAATATTCAGTATCATTAGCCATTACAAAAATGCCACTTAAAAGCACAATGAGATATCATCACACACCTGCCAGAATGGCTAATATAAAATATAGTAACAATACCAAACGCTGGTGAGAATGCAGAGAAATTGGATCTCTTACCCTTTGCTGGCAGGAATGTAAAGTAATTCAGCCATTCTGAAAAATTAATTTGGCAATTTCTTTGAAAACTTAAAATGGACTTGACATACTATCCAGCAGTTATACTCTTGAGCATTTATCCCAGAGAAATGAAAACTTAGGTTCACAAAAGCTTGGGAGTTCCTGTTGTGGCTCAGCGAGTTAAGGACCTGGTATAGTGTCCATGAGGATGCAGCTGCGATCCCTAGTTTCACTCAGTGGGTTAAGGATCTGGCGATGCTGCAAGCTACAGTGTGGGTTGCAGATGAGGCTTGTATCTGGCATTGCCGTGGCTGTGGTGCAGGACAGCAGCTGCAGCTTAGATTGGAACCATAGCCCAGGAACTTCCATATGCCGCAGATATGGCTGTGAAAAAAAAGAAAAAAAGGCTTGCACATAAATGTTCACAGCAGCTTTCTTCATTAAGGGCAAAAAAACTGAGAAAAACCTGGATGTCCTTCCATACATGAATGGTTAGGTAAACTATGGCACGTGGCATATGGCATGTGGCACGTCCCTGCCATGGAGGACAACTCAGCAAAAGGAAGAAACTACTTGGATGGATCTCAGCAGAGTTACGCTCAGTGAAAGGAGCTGACTTCAAAAGGTTACATACCACATGATTCCATGTATATAATATTCTTGAAATGGTTAAATTACAGAGATGAAACAGTGGCTGCCAGGAGTTTGGCAGGAGGGGAGAGAACTGTGGGTAAAAAAGGATAGCCTAAGGGATCCTTGCGATGATCTGTTCTATATTCTGACTGTGGAAGCATGGTAGTCATGTGAGTCTCCACACTTCACAGTGCTAAGCGTACACACACGCACGCTTTCAATGGTGCACGTAAAAGCAATGAGATTTGCATAAGTTCAGTATGTCGAGTCAGTGTCCATTTTCTCACTGTGATATTGCACTGCAGTTATGTAAGATGCTACCACTGAGGAAACTGGATGAAGGGGACATAGACTCTCTTTGTATTGCTTCTTAGCAATGCATGGGAATCTATAATCATCTCAAAGTAATTTTTTTTTTGCTTTTTAGGGCTGCACCCACAGCACATGGAAGTTCCCAGGCTAGGGGTCGAATCGGAGCTACAGCTGCTGGCCTACACCACAGCCACAGCAACCCGGGATCTGAGCTGCATTGGTGACATACACTGTAGCTCAAGGGCAACGCCAGATCTTTAACCCACTGAGGGCCAGGGATCAAACCTGCATCCTCATGGATACTAGTCAGATTTGTTTCTGCTGTGCCCCAAGGGGAACTCCTCAAAATAACAATTTTGAAAAGTGCAATTATCCTGGGGGAAAAATATTCCCATGCAAGGGTACAGATTCCCTTGCATATCCATATTCAAATTGTTCCCATTCCTAGGAGGTTGCGCAGTCTTCCTAGCCCTATTTTGCAAGAAGAAACCAGGGCAAAAATGGTTAACGTGGCCAAGGAAATATTACCCCTTTGGTCATATGGTGGGCTCTCTTCAATACGTGCAGATGGGGAATTCGGATCCCTCTTTTAGTTACAAAGAAACTAAACCTCGGAAATATAACTTGTCCACAGTTATATATTTAAATTATTGAACAGAAGTCTTTGGTTATAAACTATAGAAACCAAACCCAAGCTTATTAAGGAAAGAGGTGGCATTGGCTTAGGTAACTTAAAAATCCCAGGGTTTCAGGCATAGCTTGACACAGGAACTAAAACTATATTGTCAGGGTTCCATTTCTCTTCAGTTTAGCTCCTCCTTCTTTTGCGCTGGTTTTATTCCAAGCAGACTCTTTCCCAATGATGGCAAAGTAACTTACATTCTAGCAGCTTAGCAACCCTGTAAAAAGCAGCTCTTTTTTTCACTACCTCCATAAAAGTCCTAGATTGATTCTGATTGGTCCAGAGGAGTCACATGCCCAGAAGCATGCACTATTCTGATTGGTCTGGTCTGGGTCACATGCTTACTCCAGACTGAATTATCTGAATCATCCACAGAGGAGGCTGAGAAAACAGAAAACACACTGTAAAAAATCCCATAAAAACGCCAGAGTGGACTGGAAGTCTTCCTACAAAGGGGCTGGATAACAGGCAGTAGCCCAGCTTGCTGGGGGCACTGGCCCCCTCTCTTGTTGACATGCCCTTCTCCCACCCTTCCTCCCCCTTTTGCAAGGGCAAGGGTTCCTCCTCTGTCAAATCTGAGGATGGCACCAGGGGCTGGTCTTCCAAGCTGCTCTAAGAAACCAAGCAGCCTTCCTCCCCTGAACACAGCAGAGATCTGCCTGCTTTCCAGAGTAGTGGATGGCAAATGAGTTAATATAGGTCAACAGCTTTGCACCTTGGCTTTGGATGGCTGTACATAACCACTAAGTGGCTCGGGCTCCGTTAATGTTATCCGCGCCTCCCAAGGCCACTTAGGCGGATGCCAAGAGCCTGCAGTATTTTGTCTCCTGTTCCTGCTTCATCTGAGCAAAATCCTAATCAGTGTGTAGGGACCGCCAGCTGCCCAGGTAGCCCCGGACCCCACTGTGGGAGGGAGAATCTGCGAGCCCCCTGCCTGGCAGAGCTAGCGAGGGCGGCTGTCTGTAAGCCGAGGGCCTGCCCGGGCCCGTCCCATGTCCTGTGTGTGCTTCTGTCTGTTCCCAGGAAAACCACTCATTAGGCGTTCTCATTTTAATCACCTTCTCCAGATGACATACTTAAAATTAATGAGGAATTTGTTCTCATCCAACTAGCTAGTTAGAGCAACGAGCCTACTTCCCCCCACTTGGATAAATCTTGTAGGTAAAATAATGAAAAAATGTGTCTCCCTCTTGCACCGGCCCCAGGCTGAATGTTCTTGGCAGCTCTGAGCAGAGCCAATGTGTAAAAAGCAGACTCTTTATTGCACAGTAATTAGCCTAAACTAGCCCAGACAGACAAGCGTGCTGGGGAAGGAGGGAGAGCCTGTCACGAGGTGGGAGCTGGGAGGAGTGTGAGTATTTAAAGAAATGCCTTCCCGTGGTGGATGTCCATGGGCTAAAGGTGCCCCTGGGTAAACTGAGCTAAGTTATTTCCTGAAAGTACGGGCTTTTTAAAAAAGCATTTTCCCCTCAGTCTCATGGTTTGAAATGACAGGTATTGACTGCTTCCTGGGGTCTCTGCTGGGGGAGACCTCGCGCCCTGAGGCAGGCGGGACAGCCCAGCTGTGTGTCCCCGACCTGCTATCTGGGGCTTCCGAGGTGCCCTGGGCATCACCCTCCCAGCATCCAGCTCATGGGGCTGACGTGTCCTCTCCATGTGTCTCTCTCCCACACGAAGACACGCACCCTGAAAGGCACAGACTGCATCTTTTTCATCCTTATAATAAGAGCCCAGTAGTGCACTCGGCACATAATAGGTGCTCAGTAAAGTGTGTTGAACTGAATGAAGGTAGTGGACATTCAGGTGTCATGTGATCATACAGACATGGCTCACAGGTGGGTCAGGGAGGGCTTGCAGCGACCCTGATAAGCTACTAAGTGGGGTTCACTGTCCTCTCACCCCCCCCCCCATTTATACTAACATCTCCATTCTTGCAGGCCTGCTGTTCCATCAATTTCAAAGTGATGGCCTCAGCCCGGCCGACCTTCACAAGCAGAGACTGTGACCTTTGAGTCTAGGAGCCACCAAACAGTCTCAGGGTCAGTTGTTTAAGGTGTTTCTCCTCGTCTACCTCACTCTGACCTGGCAGGCAGGCGGACCTGGGGGAGGTCAATGAACAACCCCTGACAAACACAAGCTCCCAACCCCAAGGGATAGAAAGCCACCCACTGGGCCCAGAGCCAGGAAGGAGCTCGAGGGGTAAGGGAGGAAGAAATGGCAGATCAGAGTGGAAGAGACACAAGCCACGATACTTCTCATTCTTGAAAGGCCCAGCTCCTCATCGCGCCACTTCTAGCAAAGGGAAAGCCAGTCACATCCTGCTTGTCACAAAAATGCAAGGAAGTGATAGGCTGGCTAAAACTGCAGGGCGAAGAAAATCCTCTGAGAGAGGGCTGCCAGATTGAGCAAATAAAAACACAGGGTGCCCAGTTAAATGTGAACTTCAGATACACGCAGGAAAGTCTGAGTACAAGCATATCCCCTATAATAGCCAGGACGTACTCACACTAAAAACCACTGCTTATTTATTAGAAAACCACATTTAAGCAGGTGGCTGGTAACCGTCTCCAAGAGGAAAAGGGCACTGCTGAGTCCACAGAGCATTCTGCTTGCAGGGAGCAGCCACAGAGAGGAGGACCGCAAGGTGGTGGACCACACCCACAGGTGGCCCAGAGAGGCTGCAGGGCATGGCATTGATTGGGGGTCACCTACCTCTGAGGAATGAGAGGGACAGGCACAAAAGTGATCCTGTCTGAAATACAGAAAACTCGGGAACAACATAAACTTTCACATTAAGGAAATATCTTTTCAACGATGGAATATAAGCCACTAGATAATATGTTTGGCAGCAGATTTTTTTTTCCCTTTTTAGGGCCGCACCAGGCTAGGGGGTCCAATCGGAACCACAGCTGCTGGCCTGAGCCACAGCCACAGCAACGCCAGATCCAAGCCTCATCTGCAACCTACACCATAGCTCACGACAATGCCGGATTCTTAACCCACTGAGCGAGGCCAGGGATCGAACCTGAGTCCTCATGGATGCTAGTCAGACTCGTTTCCACTGAGCCACGATGGGAACTCCTGGGAGCAGATTTTTTTTTTTTCAACTTTGAGAAAAGGGCCCACCCTCTCCCTTCCCTCGGAGCGGATCTGAGCTCCCCAAGGCTGGCTTCCCAGCGTCCCCGGGGCCCACACTGCTGGATGAGGAGGGCTCAGCCCACATGTTATCCTGCAGATAAACGGCGGGCTTTTCGGGTTCTCATCTCGACTCTGGCTTCCCAGCTGTGCAACATGGGGAAAGTTCCTTAACACTTCTGTGCCTCTAGGTCCCCCGCGTCTACGTGGTGCCTCTCTAGGCCAATCTCAGACGGTTCTTGTGAGGGCCAGGGTGTGACAAACACTCAGGACAGTGCCCGGATCGTCCTGAGTGCTCGGCGGGCACAAGCCGTTACTGCTGCAGCTTCCCCTGGGTAAGCTCAAGCATGAAACAGGGGAAAGCGACTTATGGAATACAACCTTGAACTTCAGGAAAAGAAAAGGCTAAAATCAAGCACAGGAGTGCTCCATCCCTGCTCTACCCATTTGGTCAGATTTTTTTCTTTCATCTTTCTACCGCCATCAGACAAACTCCTATTGGGCTATTTTTCAAAACCCACCACAGTGCTGGGGAGGAGACTGGGCCAGGGCTGGACTTCAAGGGGGCAGAAGAAAGACTTTATAATGCAGTGACGGGAGGTTACTGGGTTTGAAAGCCCGGGTCCCCTGATGAGTCTAAAGAAAGTTGCCATGTGATCCAGCTATCCACTCCTGGAGATATAGCTGAACAAAACCAATTCAAAAGGGTACGTGCAACTCTATGTTCATAGCAGTACTATTCACAACAGCCAAGACATGGGAACAACCTGAATGTTCATTAACAGATGATGGATAAATAAGATATGGTGTGTGTGTGAGTTCCCGTCGTGGCTCAGTGGTTAACGAATCCGACTAGGAACCATGAGGTTGCGTGGTTCAATCCCTGGCCTTGCTCAAAAAAAAAAAAAAAAAAAAGAGATATGGTGTGTGTGTGTTTACATCATGGAATACTACTCAGCTATAAAAAGAATGAAATAATGCCATTTGCAGCAACATGGATGAACCTAGAGATTATCATACCAAGTGAGGTCAGTCATACAAACATAAATACCTTATGCTATCACTTATATGTGAAATCCAAAATAGGAGACAAATGAACTTATCTATGAAACGGCAACAGACTCACAGGATACAGACTTCTGTTTGCAAAGGGGTGGGGGGGTCCAGGAGAGATGGATTGGGACTGTGAGATTGGCAGATGCAAACTATTGTGTATGCAATGGATAACCAACAAGGTCCTACCGTATAGCAGAGAGAATTACTCAATATCCTGTGATAAACCATTATGGCAAAGAATACGAAAAAGAATATATATTTATATATATAACTGAATTACTTTGCTGTACAGAAGAAATGAACAAAACACTAAATCAACTGTAGTTCAGTAAAATAATTTTTAAATAAAAAGAAAAATACACAGAATTGAATAAAAATAACACAACAGGTCAAAATGTATGGGATGCAGTTAGTATTGATCTGGCACATATTTTGTCCTAATGGCTTTAAAGCCATAATCTCTAACACACAGCTTCTCCTTATCCTCAGTGTGCACAGGAGCACATCCACACGCAGAGAGGTTAGGTAGTCTGTCCATGTCACACAACCAGGAGATGGAAGAGCCAGGACAAGACCAACTGTCACTCTAAAACATGCCCACCCACCCACTAGTTCTGTGCACAAGCAATCCATTTCTAAAGTACCTTTTCACTTTGATGGGAGATAATCCATCAACCCAAGGAGCCAACTTGGATGGTGGGATTCTGGAACTATACTAGCTTGGGGAGGGCGCCGTGCAAGCCTCCCTAAAATGATGGCTCATAATTCACTATTCCAAAGCCTGGATTCTTCCGGCGGGGACAAAACCCACTCCCTGGCGGGCAGTTGTCTTTCTCCTCGTGATGCCTTAGAGAGGAAGGAGGGGCTCAGGGTCAGGAGGCGGCACTTAATAGTACTGACTCCAGCCTAATCCATTTGTGTGGGAGGCCTCATCACCCGTTGGGGAGGGCTTTGTTCCTGCGGGGCTCTGAATATGAAATTGCTTTGGATTTAGGGATAAAAAGCAATTTTGCTTTGCTTTATAACCTGACCGTTGGGTTTGAAAACCCAATAAGGGATGGAAATCACAGCTGTGGAAGTTAAAGAATGCTGGCTTTAGGACTTGTTTGCTCTGCTCAAGTTGGGAGAGGAAATCAAAGCTTCCATTCTTCTCCCTGGAGACAGAACCCGGTGAAGTGTTTTATTACACTGCTGCTGATAAAAAAGCAAGTGGGAAATACTTGGAAATGTGCACAGATACAAAGCAATCGGCTGGGAGTTCTACAGCCCGGAGTCAACAGGTTACATCCTTCCAGAGACTGAAGAAGGTCCCTTTTGCAGACTGCGGTGGGGGAGGGGGCGCCGTGGAGACGCCCTGAGTACCGCGTGCGTGGCGGAGCCGTGGGTGCGTGCAGAGCAGGGACACGGTCTGCTCACCTCGCCTCTGACGACTTCAGAAAATTGCTGGGCCAGGGGAAAGCAGTATTCCCAGCAGTGCCTCCGTTTTGTATTTGGTCAAAATGGGCACCGTAAGCGGATCCATGCCAGCATTACGGGAGTGTCAGCCATGTGCCGGACCACAGTCAGACCAACCCGAATTTAGTCTGTGGGTCTGTCGTTGATGAGCTGTGACTCAATCACTCTGAGCCCCAATTTCCTCATTTCTACAATGGCGCTCACAGCAGCTACACCCAAAGGTGACAGGCCCACTCACTGCTCTCTGACGCCTCCCAACATTATAAGAGCCGTTCACAGCAAGGAAGGAAGCCCACCAGCAACACCCAGCACAACTTTCTAAAACTCTCCCGTGAGCTGACCCCCTCGCAGTGCCCGGGCTCCCTCCCCCCGGCCCCCCACTTCTCTGCTTACCACCCCCCCACCTTCAAGAACATTTTCTTCTTCCTGAGATCTCCGTGCTCTTTGCTCTGTAGATCAATGTCGCCTGATATTCAAGCCTCTCTGGTCACCACCCACCCCGTCTCTGTGCAGCACATCAGCGGGGTGAGGTCGGGGCTGACGGGTTTCTGCGTCATAACGACATCTTTTCTCCTGATGCACAACCATGCCATAGGTTGATGTGATGATTAAAGAAACCGCAGATGTAGAACCACTAACAATAAGCCTGAAACATGCAGAAGCTCGATAAAGGTTTTTGCTTCCTTCCTCCTACCCCAGACACAAAGATCAAATGTGTCTGAAAGCGTTTTCAAAGTAGAGCGCACGATGGGAGCATCTTCTGAACAGAATGTGGTTCTGATGCAGAGATAAAAGGCTGCAAAGAAACGGTCTAAGCCAGTTGGGTATGAGGGTCATATGAGGGTCATGTGACCTTATAGGGGCCAACATGGTGCGATGGGACTGCCCTTTTGGAAGGGGATGTCCCAAAGGGGTGGCGATGGAAGGGGCAACAGGAGTGATCTAATGCTAAGAAGGCGAAAAATAATAAGAATGGAGGTCTTGAGGGGCAGGGGTCGGGACAGTGATCTGTGAGCCAAAGAAATGCCTCTGGGAGGGTGGGTTAGCTGTGAACTATCCACATACACATACGCGATTCACTCCCTCTTTGTCCAGTGTTTGCCCTAATGACACAACAGACCGAACCCAGGAGGAATGAAAAAGGCAGACCTTTCGAGACATCCTGGATTCTTTCTCCATGAAGAAAAAGAAATCATAGAGCCCCTGGGGGTTCAAATCAGTGCTGCTATGACAGGATGGGTTGTGTCTCCCACCCAGATTCACACGTTGAAGCGCTAACCCCCAGTACCTCAGAATGGGACCTTATACGGCCGTTAACAGAGGTAATCGAATTAAAAAGGAGTCATTAGGGTGAGCCTTGCCTCAATAAGACTGGTGTCCACATTAGGACAGGAAACCTGGATGCAGACACACGGGAGGAAGAGCACC
Organism: Catagonus wagneri; assembly: GCA_004024745.2. Lineage (NCBI taxonomy): Eukaryota > Metazoa > Chordata > Mammalia > Artiodactyla > Tayassuidae > Catagonus > Catagonus wagneri. The sequence goes on along the minus strand of PVHT020003144.1, from coordinate 3,042,324 downwards.
GTATGAACATGAAGACGGGCATCGACTCACCAAGGAGAGAGGCCCCAGGAGAAACCAACCCTGCTGACACCTTGAACTTGAACTTCCAGCCTCCAGAAGGGAAAGAAGATTCATTTCTGTTGTTTAAGCCCCCTCAGTCTGCAGTACCTTGTTTCAGCAGCCCAAACAAATGAAACAGTTCCCCTTTCTTGGCACTGGCTCCAGGAGTGTGTCCATCAGTCCTTTCTCAACTTGTGCTTTGTTGTTCTCTGCCAGCCAATCCCTCCTGCATACCAGCACTGCAGTGACACTAATAAAAGAACAAGGGGCCACCAGGGTTACGCTCTTAGTACTCCAGACACTAGGGACCTGAAGTCAGGCCAGGACATCAGGTGTGCACACAGCTGTGGGGAAAGGACACAGTCCCAGTCGGTGCTGTCCTGCACAGGGAAGTGGGACCTTGGCAGGTGAGGTCTTGCTCTGTTTGGATGAGACCTGCTGTGCTCGATGGGCCAGGAGAGGAGTGCCTACTTCACTGAGTTTTCAGATGGCTGAAGTCTAGAAAGGGGTAATTTTTCTTGAACCAGCTGTGACAGCCAAGCGCCAGACAAGCCTCACCGCAGGGGAGGAGGCAGGACCTCACCCTGGGTCAGCAAGAGACTCCCAGAGGCTCCGACCTGACGGGTGTGCGGACATCAGGTCTATCTCAATACGTTCAAAGCAGGTGAAATCTGACTCAGAGGCCCCATCCTGCTGAGCACGTCTCACCCTTACTTTCAGTCATTATTCAAGTCCCTGGCCCCCACCCCTAGGGCGGCACAGGAACCAGGAATCTTGTGGAGAGTCAGGAAGTAGGGATGTGCCCATGGCCCTTCAGCCCCAGGACTGTCCTTGCCCTGCTCATCATCTCATGCATGGGGACCTCGAGGCAGCTCTGCTGCCTCCACCTCACCCAGGATGAGTGATGGCTGGGAGCTGTGTGGTCCGTGGTTAAGCTCCTGAAGCTCATCGTGGTCTTTCTCCTTGGAGGTCCTGCCCTCTCGCCAGAGTGTTCCCAGGGAACACAACCACTTAGGAGAGCCTAGAACTCTATTCCTTCCCAGACTTCGGAGTTAATCCATCCCTCCCCCCCCCACCTCTCTATTATTCTATCATTTCTCTATCATGTCACTTTTTTCTCTGTCCTTTATCTCTCCTTGCACACACACACACACACACAGCCCGCTTCTCTACCTGCCTCTGCAAAGCTCAGGATCTCGGAAAAACAAAAGCCTGCTGATGGCACCTCTTTCCACATTCACAGAGATGGGCGCATGCTCAGACCCGAGGCAGTGGTGTTTTTGCAGGACATAGACAGGAGTGGTGCATGAGTGAAATGAATCCTGTGATTGCCCCCTCCTCCCGCAAACCTTCTAGGGTTCAGGATTACAGCTCCAGAGGCAGAGGAGCGGCCCTATTCCCTCCTGCACAGATCGCATTATGAATGGAATCGGTTTTAGAAGAACAGCTCTAGGGAGCAGCTGAACATCCCAGACCCTGAAGCACTCTTGCTACGGCACCACACAGTGTGGTCTGTGAATGTGTACGTATGAGTGTAAGTGTGAGTGTGAGTGTGTGTCCGCCCCTCTGCAGGCTCCATCATGAACCATCCCTGCAATACCCAACTAGAAGCAGGGCTGCAGCACCAGCTGGCTGAGCCCCAGCGCTCCAGGGCCATTCTCTTTAGGCATCCCTTCCACTGGGCTTCCTCTGGCATTACTCTCTGAAGCTGTTATTATTCATTAGGTATACTGAGCGCGCAGGAAAAAAAGTAGGTCAAGGATTAGAAAGAAAAAGAAAGAAAAAAGGCATCTCCAGGAGAAGCACTAGCATTGTGCAAAGCTATTCTGAACTTGCCTGAGATTTTTAAAAAGGTAAATATTTTGTGTAGGGACAGCCCCGGTCATAGCTGATTTAGGGATGAATGCAGGCCCCTGAGCCTTTCACACCTGAAACACGTGATCTCAGAATTCCATTTGTAGAAGATAATTCTGCCCAGTGGGAAGAGCAGCCTCTAAATCCAGGTCCTATACGATCTAGGCCACCTGAGGGTGCCCAGCCGAACAGGAATCCTGGAGCGCCCCAAACAAGGACAGAAGGAAAGAGAAAAAAATGGGAGCCCAACCCCTTGGACACATGCCGCCCAGGGCCAGAGGGCGGTGGCTGGGCAGATCACGCCCAGGGAGCCTTAGAGAGGTGGAGGCTCTGGCAGCACGCCCGCTGCACCTGCTCTGACACATGCCTGCTCCGAGCCGAAAGCTGTGGGGCTGAAATGTAGGCAGGACCAACAGAAGGTGCATGAGGGTCAAGGTGACAGGCCGTAAGGGTCTGAATTCAACACTTCCCGGTGGGAGGGTTAATGTGGGGTCTACCTGGCCCTGTTCTCAGCTGTGTGGTGGAACATTATTCTGCGGGGGTGTGCGAGGGTGGTTTTAGACGAGGGGAGCAGTGAAATCAGTGGACTCGAGTACAGCAGGTGGCCCTCCATAAAGCTGGGGCGGGGGGCTCTCCTAATCATTGGAGGGTGTGACCAGAACAAAACCTGATGTCCCCTGCGGAAGACAAAATGCCGTAGGCAGATGGTCTTGGGACCTGAACTGCAGCTGCCCCGGGGCTCCAGCCTGCGCCCTGCAGCCCCTACAGATTTTGGATGTGTTAGCCTCTATAATCACTCAGATTACACAGCAGACATACATAACCTCCCTTTCTCTCTCAGGGAGAGAGACAGCCTGTCGGTTCTGCTTTCCTGGAGAATCCTGGCCAATGCACGGGAGGAAGTGAGCCTCGAGCTAGGGTTTTGTAGGCAGAGGGCTGCAGGAAGGAGAGTGGCCCAGGGCTGGGTCCGGGAGTGAGCTCGTGACCAGGCTGCCCTGGAAGCGGGTGTGCGCACGGAGCTCCAGCGGCGGCTACTCGGCCGTCCCTGCGTGGGCACACGGGGCTCTCGGGGTGGTGCCCAGCGGTCTCCCGGCATTACCTCAGGCCGTCTTCTTCTCCTCTCTTTCACAGAGGGAGGAAGCAGTGGGCGAGAAGAGTGACTAGCATTTCCCTGGTGCTTTGCCTTTGCTTGGCTTCCATGGAAAGTAGCCCACGGTGTCCTACACACCCTCAAGACCGGGGTGCTCCTGTCAGGAGCACATCATTGGCCATTACTGCACCGGCTGGCTAAGAAAGTAGCCTTCCTGCTCTTCTAGAAGCTTCCATACCACATAATTCCCAATGGAAAGCAGTGAACAATTCTGAGTTGTGACTGATCGAGAAGTAGGCAACAGGTAAGACTAGCATGTGGCTAAAGACAAGGATACCCCTAAATCTTTAATCATTTAAAACAGCAAAAAGGTGTGAAAAGCCTTATAATATTAGAGACAAATGTGCTGATAGGGAGGATTTAGCCCATTTTTCCCAAAGAACAAGACCCAAATGCTCATGTGAAATATTTACAGTAACCCATCTTTCTGGTACTGACCTGAGAACAGCACCTCCATTTCCCCAGGGTCGGAACACCCCATCTCGGCACTTGAAGAAGGTCCCCAAGGAGGGGATTTTTACCTGGTCCACAGGTGTGTGGCGATGGCCAGGAAGTCTTTATATTGCCTAAAATAAAAGTCTGCTCTCTTCATTGATCTGGCTAAATTTAATCTAGCTAAAATTCATGTGCTCACTGTAAAATCGTCTAACTAAACTGGTAATAATAATGACAGCTGTTCTTTCTTGGAGTTTTCCTGGACTTTGGGAGACTGGACAGCCAACAGCTCTTAAAATTGCTACCCAGCGGCGACCTCACTGGTGACTTTTTTTTTTACCTCTCAACAAATGTTCCTATAATAGGCAGTGACCTTTAAAGTCATTCTGGAGATGATTCCTTCCTCACAGCAGCTATCGTATTCGTTCAACAGCCTGAACTGACTGATGAAAAGGGAAACCTGACGGCTTAGCGGGGAAGGGGAGCCAGAGGGTGGACCAGTGGATGATGACAGGTAACTCCAGGGGCAGAGGGTGGGTGGGCTATGGGGCTGCTGGAAACAGAGAGGCTTCAGTGACGAGGGGTGAACTCAGAGCTGGAGCCTGGAGTCAGGGCAGGGCCTAGAAAGATGACTGTAGGTAACCATGGAAACCACTGGAGGGATGCATATGTTGATTTCAGCGCAAGTGGCTGCAGCCTCTTCTTGCTCCTCCTCTCCTCCAGTAGCATTAGCTCTTCCTCAATTCATGCAGAGAGATAACTTTGACTTCCAGGCATCATTCTCTCCCCATTTTCTATGCTGGCCTTGACCTCACCACTCCATCAGACTGGCCCTAGCCAGTGGCATCATACAGCCCAATCCAATGGCAACTTTGCAGTGTTCATTGCATGACTTTTCAACAGCCCTCGGCGATGCTTGGCCATGCTGTCCTTTTCAAAATACTTTCCCCTCAGAGTTCCCGTCGTGGTGCAGCGGTTAACGAATCCGACAAGGAACTGTGAGGTTGCGGGTTCGATCCCCGCCCTTGCTCAGTGGGTTAAGGATCCGGCGTTGCCGTGAGCTGTGGTGTAGGTCGCAGAGGTGGCCCAGATCCTGTGTTGCTGTGGCTGCGGTGTAGGCCAGTGGCTAACAGCTCCGATTAGACCCGTAGCCTGGGAACCTCCACATGTCGCGAGTGTGGCCCTAAAACAACAAAAAGGCAAATTAATTAATTAGTTAATTAATTTCCCCTCTTGCTTCTGGGAAATTGCACTCCCAGCACCTCTACTACTCTGTGCCCCCTTCTCCATTGCCAGCAACCCCCACCCACTGCACAGTGCTTACACACTGGAGCTCGCACCCTTGGTCATCTTGCTTCTCCCTGTGCTCTTGCGCTTGGAGAGAGCTGCCTGCCCTGCCCAGAAGTGCTGAGGCGCTGGAGGAATACTGGTAGCCAGAACCTCTGCCCATGGAGAGACACCCAATATCCAGGCCTGCCAAAAGCCTTCCTACCCCTCAAGCAGCAGCAGCAGCAGGCAGGCCACAGGCTCTGCCAGGCTGAACCAGGCAGACCACAGGCTTTGAAAATTCAACTAACCCAAGACACGGAAGTCAAACACACACTTTTAAACAATCCATGGGTCAAAGAATAAGTCTAAAGGGAAATTTTAAAAACGGCAAAGAATTGAATGAAAATAAAAATATAGTATACCAAAATGTGTGGGATGCAGCTAAAGGAGTACTGTGAGAAAATGTAAAGCATTAAATACTTACATTAGAGAAGAGGAAGACTGCCAGTCAATAATCTAAGTTTCCTACCTCAAAAAACTAGAGAGAGAAGAGCAAAATTAACCCAAAGCAAACAAAGGAAAGGAGTAGAAATTAATGAAATTGAAAATTGGAAAATAAAGAGAAAATTTATTTAAAAAATGAAACTTGATTTTTCTAAAACAATTAATAAAATTGATAACCTCTAGCAAGACTGACAAAAATAAAATGAGAGAAGACACCGATCATCAATATCAGGCATGAAATGAGATATATCACTACAGATCCTCCAGCCTTTAAAAAGCTAATAAGGGAATATTATGAGCAACATTACACTTGTATATTTGAAACTAGAAGAAATGGATTAATTCTTTGAAAACTAAAAACTACGCATCAACCAAGATGAAGTTGATAATCAGAATTACCCTACAGCCATTAAAGATATTACATTAGCAGTTGAAAATCTCCCCCAAAAGAAATATCCAGGCCCACAAGTTTTCACTAGGAAATTCTACAAACAGTTAAAGAAGGATTAATACCAATTTTACCCAGTCTCTACCCCACCAATAAGTAGAACAGGTGGGAACATTTCTCCACTCATTTTATGAGGCCAACATTATCCTAATACTGAAACCAGAAAAAGAATATTGCAAACAAAGGAAACTACAGGCTAACAACTCTGGATGTTGGATGTTAAAATCCTCAATGAAATATTCACAAGCATTATCCAATAATTTATAAAAAGAATCATACATCATAAACAAGTAGGATGTCTTTCAGGTACGCAAAGGTCGTTCAACACCCAAAAAGATCATTTAATGTTAGGCTCCACTTCAATAAGCTGATATAGAAATATCATATAATCCTATCAGTTGACACACAAAAAAAGCATTTGACAAAATCCAGCACCATTCATAATAAAAATCTCAGCAAGTCAGGAATAGAGGGGAATTACCTCAACTTAAAGAGTTTCTAAAAAAAAACACATGACTAATACCATTTTTTTTTAGGGCTGCACCCATGGCATATGGAAGTTCCCAGGCCAGGGATTGAATTGGAGCTACAACTGCCAGCCTACACTATAGCTACAGCAATGTGGGATCTGAGCCACATCTGCGACCTAAACCACAGGTCATGGCAATGCCGGATCCTTAATCCACTGAGCGAGGCCAGGGACTGAACCCATGTCCTCATGGATACTAGTCAGATTCTTTGACCACTGAGCCATGATGGGAACTCCACTAATACCATTCTTAATAAGGAAATGTTTTCCCTTTAAAATCGGGAAGAAGACCAAGATGCCTATTCTCGCCACTCTCACTCAGCATAGTACTGGAAAGGCTCTGTCCACTGAAATGAGGTAAAAACAAGAAATAAACTGTATATTTTGGAAAAGAAGAAATAAAACTATATTTAGAGATGATATAAATACGTATCATCTAGATGATATGACTATCTCTATAAAAATTCCCCAGGAATCTATGAAAAACCTTCTAGAATATGTAAGTGAAGTTAGTGAGTCACAACATACAAAATTAGCAAACAAAAATGAATTGCATTTCTATATACTGACAATGAACTTTTGGAAACTGAAATAAAAAGTACAAGACTATATATAACCACTGCAAAGAAAATCAAATACTTAGGTGTACACCTAACAAAGCACGTACGGGATCTCTGTGCTGAAAATTACAAAATGCTAATGAAAGAAATTTAAAAAGACCTAACTATACAGGGAGCCATACGTTGTTCATGGATTGCAGTGCTCAACATAAAGATGTTAATTCTCCCTAAACTGATGCGTAGGTTTAACGCAATTGCTACCAAAATCCAAGCAAGGTTTTCCCAGCAAGGTAGGTGAAGTATCATCCGGACAATCTTATTCTAAATGTCACATGGCTCAGCACGGGCCCTGGGAGAGCTGAAATCATGCTGACAAAGAACCAAGGGGGAGGAGCCCTTCTACCCGGTATTAAGTACAGTAATCAAGACAGCACAGTAGTGACAGAGGGACAGACAGCTGGATCCAGGGAACCACACTGACCCCAGAAATAGACCCACACAAATATGCCAACTAATTTTTGGCAAGAGGCAAAGGCAATTCAACAGAAGAAAGACTTTCCAACCAATTAGGCTACCGCCACTGGACATCTGTACGTCAGAAACATGAACAGCGACCTAAACCTCACACTTCAAACAGAATTAAACCAAAATGGAGCGTGGACTTTTAAAGTAACACTGCAAAAGCATAACCTTTCATTTATTTATTTATTTATTTTTGTCTTTTTGCCTTATTTGGGCTGCACCCGCGGCATATGGAGGTTCCCAGGCTAGGGGTCTAACAGGAGCTGTAGCCGCAGGCCTACGCCACAGCCACAGCAATGCAGGATCCAAGCCGCGTCTGCATCCTACACCACAGCTCACGGCAACGCCGGATCCTTAACCCACTGAGCAAGGCTAGGGATCGAACCCACAACCTCATGGTTCCTAGTCGGATTCGTTAACCACTGAGCCACGACGGGAACTCCATAAACTTTTATTAAACAGGAGAAATTCTTCAGAAATGAGAACTATGCAAAGAGGTCTTAGACTTGACCCCAAAAGCATGATGTACAAAAGGCAACACTGGGAGTTGCCATCGTGGCATAGTGGTTAACAAATTTGACTAGGAACCATGAGGTTGCAGGTTCGATCCCTGACCTTGCTCAGTGGGTTAACGATCCGGCGTTGCTGTGAGCTGTGGTGTAGGTCGCAGACGCGGCTCAGATCCTGCACTGCTGTGGCTGCGGCGTAGGCCAGTGGCTACAGCTCCGATTAGACCCCTAGCCTGGGAACCTCCACATGCCACGGGTGCAGCCCTAAAATGACAAAAGGCCAAAAAAAAAAAAAAAAAAGGCAACACTGACAAACTGGTCCTCATCAATATTAAAAGTCTTTGTTCTATGAGAGCTCATGTTAAAAGGATGAGAAAACAAGCTACAGACTGGGGAAAAGGAGGTACAAACTCATTTGTGACAAAAGACTAACATTTAGAATATATTTTTTAAAAAGCACAAAACTCAACAGCAAATACCAAAAAATCCAATTAGAAAATGGGCATTTCATCCAAGAGAATCTACAAAGGACAAGTAAGCATATGAAAAGATGTCCAATAGCATCAGCCATCAGGAAATGGAAATTAACACCGAATGCGATACTATCAAACATGTGCTGCAATGACTAAGATAAAAAATAGTGACAATACCAGAAGCGGGCAAGGATGAGCTAAAACTGAATCTCTCATACACTGCTGGTGGGAATGTCAAAGGGTGCAGCCACTTGGGAAAGCAGTTTGGCAGTTTCTTATGAAATTAATCATGCCGCTCCCACATGACTTAGCAATCACCCTCTCATTTTTTATCCTAGAGAAATACAAATTCACATTCACACAAAATCTGCACAGAATGTTTACAGCAACTTTATCTGTGATTGCTTAAAAATGAAAATCATCCAGATACCCTTCTATAGATGGCTGGTTAAACTAGCCAAGGAATGCCACACAGCAGTACAGAGTGATGACCTATCAGGAAACTAAATTTAATTTAGATGAATCTCCAGTGATTTAGGATGAATGGGCAAGAGCTGGTCTCCAAAGATTATGTACTATATGATTTCACTTATTAGAATATTTTTAAAATGACACAGTGTTACCAACGGAGGACAAATTAGTGGCTACCATGGCTTAAGGATAGAGATTAGGGAGTTCCTGTTGTGGCTCAGTGGTTAACGAATCCAACTAGGAACCATGAGGTTGTGGATTCGATCCCTAGCCTTGCTCAGTGGGTTAAGGATCCGGCGTTGCCGTGAGCTGTGGTGTAGGTTGCAGATGCGGCTCGGATCCCGCGTTGCTGTAGCTGTGGTGTAAGCCAGTGGCTACAGCTCCTGTTAGACCCCTAGCCTGGGAACCTCCATATGCCGTGGGTGCGGCCCTAGATAAGACAAAAAGACAAAAAAAAAGGTGGGGATGGAGATTAGGGGTGGGGGAGGCGGGTGTGACTATAAAAGGACAATGCGAGGGATACTTGTGATATTGAAACAATTCAACATCCTGACTGTGCAATGGGTACATGAACCCACTCAGGTGATAACACTGCACAGGTTCTAACACACACACACACACGAATACAAGAAAAACTTGGGAAATCTGATCAAACCAGTAGACCGTATCAGTGTTGCCGTCCTGGTTGCTATATCATACTCTAGTTTTGCGAAATGTTACTACTGAGGAAATGGCAAAGTATATGAGGGATCTGTTTCCTAGATCAGGGCTCTCAACAGGACTAAAGCTTTCTCAAATTCAAGGATATCTGCTTTGGCTCTTTATTTCTCACACAATACTTCACCTAGTCCTTCACCTAGCAGATTCTCAAGGAAGCCTGAGAAGTCCCCTATAATCGACGGTATCATCTAATGAAGTAGGCACAACTGTCAGCATCTTTAGCAACAAAGACTTGGAAAAGATTCAGTTATCTGGCATTGACCTTTCCCAGGGACAATCTTAAAGTGAAGACCACAGGCATATGCTCTCAGTATATGTTCTGTGTTTGTCACGCGAACACATCACGTGCACAACTACAAAGATGCATCAACACTGTGGTCCAACAGGAGTCTCGAGTGACAGTTCTCCCATCAACGAGCCACTTCACACGTGTACCTATCAAATCACTGGCCGTGACTCATGTCTGTGATCCAGCTTCTGCCGGGAGTGTTTTTTTTCCTTGTGTTCATCTTTCAGCTTATTATCAAGAGTATCATGGCTACAATTCGATAAATAATCCATGTTATTTAGTCTCAAAGGACCCTCCATGGGGCCCATCTATAACCATGAGAAATAAATACAGTCGATTCAATTAAACAAGTGTTGACATTTTCTATATGTGAGGCACTGGGATCGCTGGGGCAATAAAGATGTATGAAGAAGGTCTCTATGCCAAGGACATAGTAAAAGACTGGCTTTGCCTCGAGCTGGGAGTGGGAGCTGATACGGTGCCCTGGGACCTTGGGAGACGATCTCCTGCCTGGCAGGCGGGGTGGTGAGAGGCGCAGAAGGGTTACCGAAAGGGCTGTGGGCTAGGACGGTTAGGAGCCTGACCACCACACCACCCATCACATCCCACTCCCAGCTTTACCACTTATCAGCAGGGCATCCTGGGCCAGTTCCCTGTCTTGAGAATCAATGAAATACTATCAACCACTGGGGGCTGGCGTGGGGAATGAAAGGTAACCCCCACGACCTCCCTAGCACAGAGCCTGGCCTACAGTAAGCGCTTCAGTGATGGTGGCTATTATTATTATTTAGCTGGTAGGGAAAAAAGATAAGACATGAGACCTCTTCCTGAGCTGCTCACCATAGACGTGCAGGCAGTGGGACCCATGATATCACAGACCGGAAGAGACCAGTGTGGACCTTAAGCGGGAGGCCATAGGAGCCACCAGCAGACGCCTCACGGTCCTCACAGCACCTTCACAGGTTTTATTCACACTGACACTGGCTTTGCCATCAGCCACTCACTAAGGCCAAACACAGCCTGGGCTGAGCCCGCCGATCGCCTCTGCCCCCCTCGCCGTGTTCACCTCTCTGTTGCTGGTTCATCCTTGCCCTTGGCTGCAGAGCTGGAGAAGGGGGAGGGTTTTATGTGGGCTCTCCTGTGGGGTATTTCTCCCCCTGGAACCCTGCGACAAGTATGGTCCCAGAGAGAGACTGACTGAGGACCCAGCATCACCACGACCCCTTCAGGCATGGCTGCATCCAGCAGGCACACTGCTCACCACCTTCGAGGTGAGAACAGAGTCAGCGAGTCACTGCTTCTTACCTCAAGGAAGGGTCCCCACTTCCTGGGGGAGGAGGTGGGGGAGTCAGGGAGGCAGAGGGCTTGCATCTTGCAGCTCAAAGCATCTTTGTCCTCTTTGCTTGAGTCAGCTTTGTGAGGCTATGACACAGAGCCTGCCTTCCGTGGACTCACTGTCCTGCGGCCCAGACTGCACCAGGATACAAATGCTGTGTCTGGTAGCCTCACTTCGGATCCTAGAACTTGGCAGAGCCGGTGTGGCCAGTTCTGGTGTCCACCGCATAGCAAGCCATTCTCTGCACAGACAACCAGCCATCGCTTAAGATTCTGAGGTGAACACTTCTGTGCACTGTCAGTTCGAAGTCCTAGTAAATTGTGTCTAAACACAGTATTGATGAGATTTTTTTTTTTCTAGAAGGAATAACAACAGTGGAGAGGAGGTGTGCCAGGTACCTGCTTTCCTGCCTGATTTCAGTGTTCTGGAGGCCTGGCTTCCCCAAGCCCACTTCTCCCTGGGGACCATGAGCAGGAACTGCAGGGGCAACAGCTGTGAGGAAACTGCAGCTTAAGATCTGCCATTTGCAGTCTAGGAAAGGGCAGGAGCCGGGGAGCGAGCACAAGGAGAAGGCAAATTCTCCAGCAAAAGCTCTGAGGTCGCCTCCTGAAGACACACGCAGGTCAGAGGGTGAGGAGTCACTGTCTGCAGCGCAGGGCCGGGGGGTGTCCCCAGACTTCAGCACCTGGGCTCAGAGCAGGAAGCTTGGGGCCGTCTTCCCTAGGTAGGGGGTGAGCAGGAGGGGAGCCCAGGTCCCATCCTGCCCCACCGCCAACAGGGGTGTCATGTTCTCCTGGGGCCCCAGGCCTGGGACCTGGTGAAGGGAGATTCCTGCTTTAGAGGGTGAGGCCGAGGGACGCTGCAGCTGCTCACGAAGCAGCACCCACCCCCTGCCGTGGGGGGCATCAGAGTAGAAGTCAAGGGCAACAGTCCAGACAGGTAAGGCCAGGCTCTCTGCCCCTAAGCAGCCTCTGGGGCCCAAGGCAAGTTGCAGCTTCCCGCCACCTGGTGGTGTCCACGCCCAGGTCCTCCCAGCCTGAGCCACGATGCCCCACTCCTAGGACTCGGGGGCTCTTAACCTGTCCTGGAAAATCACAAAAACCGCTTACACTGTTTCAGTCCAAACCTGACCTGGGAGCTCTAAACGTTCCTGGCTTGTTTGAAAAAACAACAATCTGTGTTCCTGGAGTTAGACCAAGTGCTCACTGGATGAAGGCAATGGCCCTGCCGGTTCATCTACGCACAGGTCAGACCTGGGAAATTAAAAGGAAGCACAGCCAGAGCGGAAGGTGACCAGGATGCTGAGGGTGCCCGAATCCATGTCCCAGGAGGACCCCTCCCCCCTACCACCGTGCTGCTGAGTGATGGGAAGGCCTGGAGTGTGCTGTCTGTGGATTCACGGTTCCAACGGAAGGGGAAGGACACGGCTCCTGTGGCTCCAAAGGCAGCAGCAGGACCAACAGGTGGTGGCCGCTTGGGGGCTGGGGAACCCACGTCGGTGTCGTCTAACCTCGTCATGGGTTTCCACGGGGGAGGGAAGTCACCTGCACATTCTTGTCCCGAGAAGGGTGACGCCTGTACAGGAAGGCTGCGGGCACAGGAAGCTCGTGCACAGGACACGGGAGAGGGAGGGGCGCCGCTCGGTCCAGCAGCTCAGCCCGTCCACCTGGACCTTGAACCCTTAGCGGGAAGGAACCCACGTACACCTGAGTGCCCACTTCTTGACTCTGGGTGGAGCTGGACATTCAGGCCGACTCTCCAGGGTCCTGGGGAGGGAACTGCTACCCAGGATGGGAAGTTGAGCTCAATGAGCCCCCAGGCACCCTCGCAGTGCTGAAAGGCCATGATCTGTCTGCTTGCTCACGAGTCGGCTCCAAGTGTATGCACGGAGTCTCCGGCCATGGCACGAGTCCTCCACATGCGGGCACGTCACTGTCCCGAGCTCCACACACACGTGCCCTCTCCTGTCTTCTAGGCCACGGACGTCTGCGGCACCTCCACTTGAACCCAGGTCTTCCCGGGAGCTCTCCTGACCTCTAGGATGAGGCCATGCCTCCTGTCCAGCCAACCCCCCATCCAGGGGCTCCACCAGCTGCCGCCTGGGCTCAGGGAGCGCTGGACTTGCAGGGGTCAAACTTCGTTCCTGGCCAGGTCTGCACGGGTGACCCACTGACCCACTTTTCTGTCCCCCTGGCATAACTCAGCATCCAGGGCACCCCCTTCCCTCCCCTCCCCCCGCGCCCCCGACTTGCGATGTTTTAAGTCTATGACAGGAAGTATGAGGGTAACAGCAAAATATAATGCACTGGGGCGTTCACTGCTGCTGGGCTGCCTCTGTTTAATTACACAGCCGTCATTTATCATGAGAGACGTGACAAATTCATCCTTGGGTTTTTCCAGTTTACAGCCCTGTGTTCTCTCATGCTCATCTATTGCATTTCCTTCTCCCACTTTCATATTTAAATGAAAACAAATTGGCTCATTTACCCTGAGACTCTGGGCCTGACAGAAATCGAATGTGTGTGTGTGCATGGGCGTATGCTGTATTTGTTTTACTTCAAAGCTGTGGGATATCTAGATAGAGTGGATCATTCAGAAAGAAAGAAATTTCCAGAATGTCTTCAATCATTTGCACAAAACAGAGTCTGCAATTGCTCAGGAAGAAAAGCTCACCGATAAAACCACCACCACAGACAAAACCAAATCAACGTGGCAGTCTGCTACAAATGTCACAGTGTCACGGATAATTTATACCTTCACAGAGAACTGCAACCAATCGTGGAATTACTTTTTTCCTGCCTGTGTTAACCGGTTTGGGAGGAGAAGGCTGCCCGGGCAGCAAGGCAGCCCTGAAAGGGCCAGATGCGGGAGTCAGCCCCGGTCAGGGAGAAGGTGCCGGTTGTGGAGGGAGCCGGCCAGGCTGGAGCGCTGGAGGCCTCCAGGAAGGGAAGTGCAGGCAGGAGGCCCTGCAGGGAGAGGCCCCTCAGCCAGAGACGCTTCCCCCTTTAAATCTGTGGCGCAGTGGGTTCAAAATCTGACTGCAGCAGCTCAGGTCAGATCTGCTTCATCTCCAGCCCAGTGCAGTGGGTTAAAGGATCCGGAGCTGCCACAGCTGCGGCATCGGTCAGGGCTGCAGCTCAGATTCAGTTCCTGGTCTGGGAGCTTCCATACACTGTGGATGAAGCCGTAAAAAATATAAAAATAGAATTACGTGAGTACTGCACAGACACCTGGCGTGGGAGGGTGAAAGGAAGTTCCCTTTACCCATCCTGCAAACCCGGTCCCTAAGCCTTCGGCTTGTAGTCTTCCAGAACTCTCCATGCATTTACACGTCTGCGGTGGTGTGTATGTGTGGGCACACGCGTGCATGGGCGGAGGCAAAACCTCAATTTATTGCACTTCACAAATGTTGCCTTTTTTTACAAATTGAAGGTTGTGGCAACCCTATGCCGAGCAAGTCTTTCAGCGCCATTTTTCCAACAGCTTTGGCTCACTTTCTGTCCCTGTGTCACATCTTATGTTTGCTTGTTTTGTCTTTTTAGGGCTGCATCCATGGCATATAGAAGTTCCCAGGCTAGGGGTCGAATTGGAGCTACAGCTGCCGGCCAACACCACAACCACAGCAATGCCAGATCCAAGCCGTATCGGTGACCTACACCACAGCTCACGGCAATGCCAGATCCTTAACCCACTGAGCAGGGTCCGGGATCAAACCAGCATCCTCATGGATACTAGTCAGACTCGTTTCCACTGCGCCACAACAGGAACTCCCTCTGTGTCACATCTTTAATTTGCACCATATTGCAAACCTTTTCGTTATTAGTATAGGTGTCAGGGTGACCAGTGATCTCTAATGTTACTATTGCAAAAGTTTATGGCTGGCTGAGGGCTCAGAGGCCATTTAGCATTTTTTTAGCTGTGAAATATTTTTCATTGTTTTTTTAGCCATAAGGCTATTGTACCCCTCATAGACTAGAGTACAATGTAAGCATAACTTTGATATGCCTGGAGAAACCAAAAAATGTGTGTGACTCGCTTTACTGTGACGTCTGGAACCGACCCAGTGTCTCCGACTATCACGAGCACACACCACGTGCCAAGCTCCTGTTTTCTTCTGATCCCATGGGAACCCCACGGAGCAGCTGTATCTGAGAGGGCGAACGACCGCCACCCAGAGGCCTGGCCAGCTCCATCTCACACGCAGAAACCCAGTGCCCAGAAGTCTCGTGAAGGCGCAACGCGTTCTAACTCAGAGCAACAACGTAACCCCTCTGAGTAGCAAGCGGGCAAATTCCCACCTTTGGGCCCCACCACCTGTCTGGTGCAGGCTGGCTTTGGGGCTTTGAGTCCTGAACCTTTCTGGCCAGTCTCTTTCCTGGCTGTGTGTGTGTGTGTGTGTGTGTGTGTGTGTGACGTGAACAGTCAATTTTTATCAAAGGAGATCACAAAATGTGAAAATTAATTTTTCTCTCTGGGAGAGAAGCATTGGGAATCACCAAGTCCATTAACGGTATAACAGGCAGGAGGGAGGTCAGGTGCCTGGCTCTGGCCTCGGAAGGCAGGAAGACGCTGTGAGGACAAGGATGTGCCCACAGGCATCTGAAGACAGGCCGTGTTAGAGCTTCCAGGTGCAGCTGCAGAGGTGAGTCTGGGCCAGGGGAGGCTGGGGGACAGGGGGGCTGTCCAGATAGGGGCTTGTGCACAAAGACCCAGCTACCTGGTTGGCAGCAAGGAAACCAGTTGCTAGGGCTGAGCTCCAAGATGAATGGGACACTGGGTCCCTGTTCCCCAGGGCCCTTTGACTGAGGCGGGGCGAGCCAAGCCGAGGGCTGTGCTGCAGGCGTGGGGAGGTGGGGGCGCAGGGCAGGAGGAGAGGGACCTGGCAGACCCCACCTGAGACCTCCAGTGTCTGTCTGGACGCGGTGTGGGCAAAAACCAGCCGGGGCGGGGCTGGACGGGACTGCTCCTGCACTGACTTTCAGGGGGCCCCAGGTACCCAGTATCCGGATGCTTCTGCCAGCACCTGTGTGGAGCCCCTGGAAGGAGTTTGTCCTTCCAGTAAGAACCGGTTTCCCCAAAAGTAGGTCAGGAGCTCCTGGGAGACTCACCCATTCTTTGACTTTTTTCCAGCTTGAAGTTCAAAGAGCAGGAGTAAGTTCATTGGAAGAAAAAAAAAAAAAACTTTTAAAAAATCAAACATGCTTCACATGAAGGTGGAACTGAAAACTGACAGAGTCAGAGGAACCCCGGTTGCGGCCCCGCCCGTGGCCGTGGCTGGTCCCTGGCTGCACTAGGGCGGGGGGAGCCCTGGACACAGAGACCAGGACACTGGATGAGCCGGGCTGTTTGTGCCACCACCCTCGGCCCCAGCCCACTCGCCACGACCACAGGCTGCTGTGTCCCTGAAGCTGCCCTTCCCCAGGACAATTTGCTATGTCGGTGGGTATCTGATGCCTCCTCCACGTGGGGCAGGTTTCTCCAACCCTCTTTGCTGGAAAGAGGAAATGAGGTGGTTCCAGCGAGAAGAAAGGTGTCATCTCACTCCCAGCTGGCGGCTCGTGACAGGAGTATGAGTATGAGCCGCACAAGAAACCCAGATCCATAAGACCAGGACCACATCCTGCTGACTGTGCACCTCAGCAGTGCTGAGCACAGGTCCTGGTCCCGAGTCACTTCACAATGAGTCCTCTCTTGAGGACACCTGGGTCCTCAGAGCCTGGCATGGCAGCGTCTGCCTGGGAGGTCGCAGAGGACAGGGTCAAAGGCACGGGGGCGGGGGGATCCCACACTGCCTCCTGCCAGCTTCAGGGGGCCCCGCGGCCCCTGCCTGGCCAGCATCCCCTTCTTCAGTGACGCTCCGTCTCTCCCATTCTGGATTCGCTTAATCTGATGGGGTGCACCTGGCACCCCAGGCTCCTGTGGGCATGCGACCAAGCTGGAAAATTACAATATCAAGTGAATGACTTATCACAATTTCAGTTTCTGAAGGCAAAGGACTCCTACGTTAGAAAATTATTTCATCCAAATAAGTGCAGAGGCCAATATATGTAATAAACTGCCCTCGGCAGCCTTGGCCTCTCTCCTGAAAACATGAGTAGACGATTACGGCCGTGGGTTCAGGCTACCTCGTCCTCAGACATCAGAGAACATTTACGTAGTTGGATAAGAGGGAACAAATTAGATTTCATCTCATGTCGATAAAACATCAATAAGAAGGAGCAGCCTTCGGGCTGATGGTTGGACCCAGCTCAGCTACAATGAGGTACGTTTCAAAGTCTGTGCCTCTTGGAAAGTCTGTAAGTCTCTTCATTTCTGGCCACATCCCAAGCTTCGGGTTGGGGCAATGCCGACAGTTCGGCTTAATTTCCTCCCAGCTGGACGTGATCTCTGCTGGTCCCGCGGTCTGCGAGGCCCTGACCAACAGCTGTCTCCATCTGTCCATGAGAACTTGCCAAGGTTGGCCCGTCCAGGGTGGTGAGTTGGGCACCAAGCCCCGCGGGATCAGACCCTCGGCTGAGTCCAGGAGGAGCCGCTTCTGCTCCAGGGCACGTGGGATCTGAGCAGCTCTTCGCTAGCCTGGGTGGAGGGCCTTGGGGCCATCTTCTGAAACAAGCCCTGGTGTCAACAAGAGGGTGATCCGATTGGGGCTGGCAGGCGGGCCTGCACTGGGCCTCTGCCCCTCCGGGCTGGGCAGCATTGGGCTCCGGGTGGAACCAGAGGGAGCAGGTCCCCAGACGTCTGCCTTGCACAGCTGCCCCAAGCTGACTCCATCCTAAGGGGCTTCAGATGGTTGAAGACAGACCAAACAGCAGCCTCACTCCTTGGAAACGCCTCAGAAGTGAATACAGAAGCAGAATTAGGTCCCCTCTGTCCTGGTGGAAAAAGCCAATTCTTTGGATTTGCCGAACCTCATTTCTAGGTGAAAAAGCTGCCAGTCTGGGACTCACAGTCATTCACTGAAAGCAAAGACGATGCAACTGGGGATTTGCTCAGTAAAATTTTTCATTCTTTTACAACTCCAGTGGTGGTTTTCCTTTTCTTTTTTTGAACTAATGTTGGTCATCTCTGAACTGGAAAAGCGGATGAGGGGGCCAGAGTCACGGAGCCTGGCTACAGACACAGAAGAGGGAAGGAGAAGTCCTTGGAATCCTGACTCCCCGGCCGTCCAGACACACCAGGGGTGCACCCCCCGCCCCCGCATCCCTACCACATGTGCTCAGAAGATTCCTGAAGACGGATGACGACAGGAGTATCCCCTTCCTGGAGAGAATGCTGCACACTGCGTGGCTGGGGCTTGGGCTCCAGGGCACACCAAGCCTACGCCCTCTCTCCTTTCATCCCAAATATCCATTGCCAAAGGGAATTACTTGATGAGAAGACTTTTCAGGAGTTCCCCTCGTGGCGCAGGGGTTAACGAATCTGACTAGGAACCAGGAGGTTGCAGGTTCGATCCCTGGCCTCGCTCAGTGGGTTAAGGATCCAGCGTTGCCGCGAGCTGTGGTGTAGGTTGCAGATGTAGCTCGAATCTGGCGTGGCTGTGGCTGTGGCTGTGGCTGTGGTGTAGGCCAGCGGCTATAGCTCTGATTTGACCCATAGCCTGGGAACCTCCATATACTGTGAGTATGGCCCTAAAAAAGAAAAAAAAGAGAGAGAGAGAGAGAGAAGACTTTTCACAAGTTCTAATGCCCAGCTCAGGAGACCCTACTGAAATCTACTGACTGGAAACCAACTTTAGTCAAGGAGTCAGAAGAACTAGTCAACACCTGTGCCTATGCCCTTCCTTCTTACCCCGCCCAGAAAACTTCATTCCTGAGGGTCTTTAAAGCAGCTGCCACCACCGGCGTTTTCCCATGTAGCATCAGATCCACATGGCTTGGGCCCAGCACAAACTGCTCTGGGAGCCTCAGCAGGAGGGGCTGGTGCAGTTGGGTGTGGGTGACCCGCACGAGGTACAGTCAGAGACGCTGGTCACCAACCTCCTAGCAGGGCCAGATGCCCGCCCCTGGGCGGACAAGCTTCCGGTGGGTCTCCCGGGGCCGTTTATTTCCGAGCTTCTAGATTTATCGCGTCTCCACACATGCTTCCGCAGGACCTGCCTTTTCCTCCTCTGACTCCACTCAGAACTGTGGGGGCTCCCGCCCACGGCACCCCTGCCTCTTCTTGATGGAGAGGTGCTCAGACACCCCCATCCCGAGAACTCCAGGGGCCCAGGAAGCGTGGGGCTGGGGCCCACGGCACCGAGAGGGGCACAGAATGTCTGAATTTAAGATCAGAAGGAAATATGAGTAGATGAATAATGGTTACAGAATGATGAATCCAGTCTAGATTACAGTCATCTTTATCCGAACGCAGTCAGGAGACATAATGTGAATACATTTTTATGGAGGAGGAGCGCACAAAGAGACAAGGGCCCAGGGCCTAGGAGAGCCGTGTGCAGCTTTAAACTTGGAATCTTCTAAGGAAACCTGGGGAAGCTGGAGAGCCTGGGCCTAGAAATAAATGCTTTCCCTCCTCCTTTCGGCTCTTTGATCCCTTCTTCTCTTTCCCTCCTCCTCTCCCTTCCTTAAATGTGCTCAAGACAAAAATGTGTGCTTGCAACAGCAGCTGGACAGACTGCTCGGTCAGGAGGACTTCAAGAGGGAGACGCGCTGGCCCCACAGCAGGTACTGCGCAGGCCTGTGGGCCCCCCGGGAGCCCCGGCCTCATGCGCTGCCCGCCCGCAGGGCCAGGCCTGGACTCCGCCAGGTGGACAGGCTCCCCCACACCTCCAGGAGATGCCGGGCACGGGGTGAGCCCTACCGGCCCTGCCCGCTGCGGGGGACGGAGAGACAAACAGGCCTTGACAGCGCAGTGACTTGACAGTGAGGGCGGGCGCTGCCTCCACAGGTTGGGCGGGGAGGTGGGGGCGGGACTGGTTTCCAGAGAGCAGCCCCTGCGGCCCCGTGAGAAAGGTGTGAGCGTACCTTAGTGTATTTCAGACACGTGCCGCGTGGCCTGCGGACAAGCAACAGCAAAGGAACAAAAGTGGACGCAGGGAAGAAGGATGTGGGTCTGAGGGGACCGGGAGGCACAGGGGTGGAGAGGAGCCCAGCAGAGACACCGCAGTGACACTGAAGTGAGAGCTCTTCCCAGCCCTGGAGGGCCCAGCACCCCACGCCCACCCACCGCGCCAGGCAGCTGGGAGGGTGTGGCAGCTGCTGGGGGAGGCGCAGGCGTGCGGAGTGGATGCTGAGAGGCAGCCTGAGCTTTAGGCGCTTGGGCC
Source organism: Catagonus wagneri (assembly GCA_004024745.2). Classification (NCBI taxonomy): domain Eukaryota; kingdom Metazoa; phylum Chordata; class Mammalia; order Artiodactyla; family Tayassuidae; genus Catagonus; species Catagonus wagneri. The sequence goes on along the minus strand of PVHT020003144.1, from coordinate 3,021,954 downwards.
CCTGGCAAACGGCCCGGCAGGCAGCAGCTTCCTCCAGGGAGGGCTCTGGCTGGTGAGCCCACCTGTCCCGTCCCTGCTGAAGGCGCCCGATGCCCCCGCTCTGGGAACTGAGGGGCTCCCCACCGCTGGAGGGCGAGCTTGCACAGAGGCCTCCCTGGGTCCTCAGGGCGGCTGGGACTCTGAGGGCCACTGGGAGACCAACAGGCTGCTGCCCTGGAGGACAGAGGTGTCACTGCCCACCGGCTGCAGCCAGGCCCCTGCTCGTCAGGCCTCAGCCGCACAGCCAGTGTCTGATCTCAGCGGCCATCTGTCCCCAGGCTGAGCCCCTGATCCCGGGAAGGGAGCCGGGCGAGGCACAAGGCACGAGGCACGGGGCGGCAGTGGGGGGGTGGGGCTATGAGTGGACTGCGAGCTGTGGTAGAAGGGGAGCGGATGGGACAGCCAGGAAACCTTTCTGGCTAAGCCTGTGTGAGTCACTGCACCTTTTTGTGCCTCCGTCCTCAACCACAAGATGGAAGGCTGTTCTGCCGATTTCCTCGGAGGCCTGCAGCGTCAGCATTATTCTATGGGTCAGGAACTCATGGATCCGGGGAGCGGGGTCCATGGGGGCTCAGCAGTTCTCACACTCATGTCGGTGTCCCCTCATACAGGGGTGTGACCAGAGCTGTGTCCCCACCCCAGCTCGGTGTCATGGGAGCTTCCAGGTACAGTGCAAAAGTTTCCCTAACACCCTGGCACTTTGCTGAGCAGCTGGCCCCAAGCAGAAAGCGGTGTTCATTGGTCCTGGCTGCAGCCAGTAACGGCTACCCCCCTCCCAGCCGGTGGGGCAGCCCTGCTCCCCCCCAGCGCCCCTTCCCCGTAGCACCCCTGCAGGCCCAGAGGGGCAGGCGGTCCTGGGAGCCGGCCCTCTCCTACCCTTCCTTGCCCATCAAGCATCTAGGTCTCCGGCGGTGCTGAGACGAGAGCCTCCTGTCCAGGGCTCATCAGCTAGTGTGACGTTCTAAGCAGGACCCCAGGCCTCGGTGGTGTGAGCCTCAGCCTGCGTCCTCCTCCCAAGATGCCACAGAGGGGCGGGCGCTGCCTCCCTCCATCCCAAGGAAGCAAGGCCCGCGTCCCCCATGGCAGACAGGAGAAAGGAAGTTCTCCCCACCCTAGACGGCCATGGAGATGCTGCCATGGCAGGGGGTTGGCGGGGGGAACCACCAGCATGTGGACAGGTGCACGTGCTCCCCACCCCCATCCCCCACCCGCGTGCTGGCGGTTGTTCCACCGGCCCCGTGGGAGGTTCCGAGTCCTGCCATCAGGGCTCGGAGGGGAAATGGGGAGCTCGGAGAAGCTGGGGGACGCACACAGTAAAGGAGCAGCCCCCAGACTGACCAAGCAGCTCACCAGACTCCTAACCCCGCAGTTGTGCAAAACTGGGAGATGAGAGGCGGCTAAGGGCTCTGCGGCAGGACTGAGGGCGCGTCTGAGGAAATGGGACGGAGCAGAGCAAAGGTTTAGAGAATGAAATGCAACATGAGAAAGATTTTGCCACTTGTTTTGCATCTCAGGTAATGTATACTCCAGATGCTTCTGAGGCTAGGACTCCAGCAGAGGCTTCTTCTCTGACGTGGAGTTCCCTCCCTTGCAAAATGAGGTCTGCCTGCAGGGCCAGGGGACACGGTGACCAATGTGGTCTGGCCCGGGGGCAATTTCAGGGGTTAGGGCACCATCCTACCCCCTACTCCCAGTGCAGGACGTCATCTGAGTGAAGTTTATGGGTCACTAACTGTCATGTCACAGATGCTGAGAGAGGATGCCTGAAAAAGCCTCCTGCGATGCTGCTCCCGGCTGCTTCCCCCAAGCTCGCCATCGCCCTTCAGCCAGGTGAGCGGCTGGAGGAAACGTGGCACCAGGGGCAGGCACAGTTCCCTGGTGGATGGCGCCCCCGCGTGGCCGCCTCCCGCGTGACGGCTCCACCCACGCGGCCGGAGTGAGCGCAGCAGCTGAGGTTCCGAGCTGGTCCAGGGGGCCAGAGGTGGCCAGGAGATCCAGTGCCACCGACTCTGGTCCCCTGGCGGCCCTGTCCACCGCGCCGCCCCTGAGACTCCCCAGCCCCTCCTCCCGCTGACCCTGGACCCCGCTGTCCCCAAAACTCTGCTGCCCCAGATGACTTGGCCTCCATGGGGAAAGGCCTTCTTATTTCTACTTCCGCTTCCTGTATTTACTTAATTTCTGTAAAACTATTCAAAAAATGGAAAAATATTAAAGTTAAAATTATCCTAGAGCCCACCACCTAGAAAGAACTTAAAAATTGTTTGTGAATGTTATTCCAGAGGCTCCCCAAACCTATACACGGAATAGATTAGAATAATCACGTAAAAAGGCATTTCAGTACACAACCTTTTTTCCTTCTTCCCTCCTTCCCTCCCTCCCTCCCTTTCTCTCTCTCCTTCCCTCTTTTTTCAATGAAAATTTTCATGCTAAAAGATTCATTACTGGAGGTACACCTGGAGGCAGAATTTCCCTAGAGGCAGGACGCGGGCTCTCACACCGGCCGTCATAATCAAACCAGTGCTGAGTCAGGGACCAGGCTCCCCGGCCCTTTACACACTCCATTTTCCCCTGTGTTCAGTGACCTAGAAGGCTCCTGTCATTGTCCTCCCTGCTCTGGGGAAATGGGGGTCGGCGCCTAAGGTGCCAGTTCAGGTGTAAATGGCAGGGTTGGCTGCAAATTCGGGGCACTGCAGGGTACTTCTCAAAGGGGCAAGGGCCACACACAAGACGTGCAGGTGCTGAAGCTAACAAGGAACCAAAGCTCTGGATGAAAGAAGAATTCAAGGGCAGCTGGTGACCTGGGAACTCCACTGTTCCAAGCAAAGCAAGAGGGTTTCCATCCAAAAGAGCATCTCCCAGGATTTCCTGAGAGAAGGGTTTGTCTGGGAGCCCGCTGCTCTTCCCACCGGGGCAGGAAGTGGGGAGAGTAAAACGTCTTTGGGAAGAGGACAGAAGCCGCTCCCTAGTGAACCGCACCGTTACCCACTAGCCAAAGCCCTGGTGGTGAGTCCCGGTATTAGCTTCCAACGAGGCTGTTTTGCACAATTGGAGATTCCAATACCACCACGGGAATGACTTCGGTTTTACAATAAAGACTGAGGTTTTAAAGAGCAACAGTGTGTGCCTCCTGAGAGCGTGGCGCTCAGAGTCAGCCCAAGGCTGCCGGCCCCGAGCCGGAGACCAGCCAGCCTGACCCCACGTGCACTGGGCCACTGCGCCCCACTGCCCTCAGCCCTGCCGCACATCAACAGGGCCCCAAAGCACCCGTGACATTGACATCAGCTGGGGTGCAGACAGGAAACGAAAACCACCCTGTAATTTGAGTAGGGAAAATGCAACACAGCAAGGGGTTAACTAGGAGCCAGGGCTGCACTGCTGGGAAAGGATGAGAGCTGGGAGGAGCACCGAAGGGCTCAGGGGGCATCTAGGGAAGGGGCGGGCTTGCCTGGGGCTCAGGCCCCACGGAGAGGGTATTCGCAGGGCTTTCTGCCCCCTGCCAACCCCCATCTGCAGCCAGGGCCCAGGCTGGAGAGCAGAAAGCCTCCGCCAGGGTGATGCCAAGCTTTTGGGAGGGTGAGAGTCCCTGGGTATCACAGGGGCCACCAGCAGCCACGCCACAGAAGCCGGGGGTGGGGGGGGGAGCATCGGAACCAGGAAGCAATGCCCTGCCTTTTGCAATGTCCATCCAGAAGCTTCTAGTGACAAATCTAGCCAAAGAAAAATGTTTGCAGGATCCAGCAGCAGCACCCCAGAGGAGCAGCAGCGCCCGGCTGTCCAGCTGGGGCAGCAAATACCCATAAAGGGAGGTAAGTGAGGTGGGCAGAGACACCCAGATAAAGAGTACAACGCGGCGAAAAATGGGTGAATCTGAGCCACGAGCAGCCATGTGGCCAAGGTCTTAAAGACCTAAGTTGAGTGGGAAAAGAAGTCGGAGAAGACAGCAGACTTATAAAGCTTAAAAGCAACAGTAAACCAGATGACGCGGTATGCTGTTTAGCAGTAATACAAAGGTGGGGAAGCTGCTTTGAAATGAGCAAAATAATTAAACCATGGTGTCCAGGCATGTGCCTGGGGGGGTGGGGGCTGCTGAGATGAAGACGGCATGGGGAGGGTGGTCTCCTAGGGTCTGTTCTTGTGTCCACAGTGAGTTCATGAGCATTCGTTTGCTTACTATAGCCCATAATTTACATGAACGTAGCATCTGTTACCTAGGCACCTAGGTCTGTGTCAAATATTACTCAATAAAGTAAAAGGAACCAAACTGTACCAGGGAGCTGCAGAGTCACCGGCTCTCACAGCAGCTCCTGTTTAAAAGGCCTGCACGTCTGAACTGACACAGCTCCGTATGAACCAGCACGTGCCAGGCCGTTGGCAAAACTGACACGAACTTTGTAGAAACATAAGACAAATGGTCCAGGCCCAAGGAAGCTGTGCCTTTCCATCACTCTGTGGGGACCGGATCACCAGGATGCTGGCCAAGCCTCGCGCTGACCCCAAGCTCCGACTTGAACAGGCTGACCACACAGCTCCCTCCAGCCCTGACGGCCACTGGTGGCCAGGGCCCATGAGGGGAATGTCAGTGTGGCCTGATGGATGGAATGAAAAGGTGTTAACTGCATCAGATGCCCAGGAGGTAAAGGAGCTGGAGGCCAGCCTCTGCCAAAGCGCCCTGGCAGGTTCACGGTCCACCCTCATTAAGAACAAAGCTGGACCAGCTCGCAGGCTGCCCTTCCAGCCTGCATTTCATGGAAGAAAGCGTAATTCATAGACGGAATTTCTTACCTGTCCTTATCCTTTAGGACTCGTTCTAGAAGCTGCTCCTGACTCCCCAGGCACAGCAGCACCCATCTCATGTGCCTTCTAGGGGCACCTGCCTCTGGTCTCTGCACCCACTGTGGTTTTCTCCCACCAGGCTCCCAGCACCCAGCACATGCCCAGCATGCAGCAGACACTCGACACACGCTTCCTGGAAAAGTGAGCACAGGCAGGGACAGGAATACAGTAAGAGCATAATGTTTAGCTATGAGACCAAATGCTTCCAGACTCATCATGACATCCGGTGGTGACTAAGCTCCACAGCGGACCCAACAGACTCTGGGGAACTACCACAGTGCCTTTCTCTTGTCCCAGCAAAGGCTCGCTAAGCACCAGCAGTGTGCCAGGGACCGCGTGAGAGCAGGGCCATGCAGATGAATGTCAGCACCTGTGCTCAAGGAGTCTGGGGCCAGAAGCACCCATACTGTCAGCATGGGCGCCAACATCACGCCACTGCAGGGAGAGGTGGACACCCGTCCTCTGATGGCCGTGGGCTCGGCGTGGAGAAGGCGGCCTCTGAGGGAAGCAGAAACTTTCAGGTACAGGAACGACCTCTTAATGTCATCCTGTGTACTGTTCCCTTTAAAGCTGACTTGCACTTCAAGTTTCCGGATACTGTCCCAGTATTAGTCCTGGCTTCAGCCAACATTCCTGGGAAGTCAACACCTAAAGCCGCCCTGGCTTTCCCAGGCCTCCTCCTCCTCCTCAGTGGGGAAAGGATGCTGATGGCAGAAGTCGGATGGAGAACCCAGTCCTGCTTTTTAGTCTCTACTTTCTCCAGGCTCTTTGGCCTCTACCTCTCCAACCAAGCCTTAGGAAAAATCCTAACTGGATAACCACCTGAGAAGCAAAAATTGAGGTGGTTGTATTTTATTTTATTTTGCCTTTTGTCATTTTAGGGCCGTACCCACGGCATGTGGAGGTTCCCAGGCTAGGGGGTCTAATCGGAGCTGTAGCCACCAGCCTACACTGCAGCCACAGCAACGCAGGATCTGAGCCACGTCTGCGACCTGCACGACAGCTCACAGCAATGCCAGATCATTAACCCACTGAGCAAGGCCAGGGATCGAACCCACAACCTCATGGTTCCTAGTTGGATCTGTTAACCATTGTGTCATGACGGGAACTCCAAGGTGGTTTTATTACACCAAAATTATATCAAACAAAACAAAATGAAAACATTAAAATATCAGAAGCTTAAATAGGTGACGTTTTTCATCTGGGTCTAGGGCAGTTCCACGTGCTATCAGAAGTTGTAATCAATGAAACCCTTAACACTGTAACATTTTGTTATGGCAAAAATGAACAAAAGCAAAACAAAATAAACAGGTTCCAAACTAAGAGAAAATGAAAAAAACAAGAGTAAACACATGACAAAATGCTAGTTTCCTTAATATGTAAAGAGCAGTCACAAATCAACAAAAGGGAATATATCAATAAATATGAGTAAAGAGCCGGTAGTTTTTCAAAGATATATAAATGACCAATAATATAAGAATGAAATTGTTTTCTTGATTGGTAGGACTTATAATACCTACTGCTGACAAAGGTGTTTGTGGGAGTGTAAACTGGTGTTTTTCCAGAGGGAAAACTGGTAACAGAGATGTCAAAATAGTAAATGTGGACATCTTTTATCAAGCAATCTCACTTGTAAGAATAGGTAAGAAAATAACCCGCCAACTGCATAAAGTTGCATAGATTCATCAAAGCATGGTATAAACATTTTTAAACTTGAAATCTCAATAACAAAAAATAATAATTTTTAGCTCTGAGCCAAAATTTTACTTGGCTCATTATGACAATATGGTGTCATTACTAAATAAATAAATTATGATATACTGACCCCATGTCATCCTATCCTATTAGCCTTTAGACATGGTAATCTAACTCTGCATTATCATAAAAATCGGGTTAGACTGTATTGCTGAGCTTTAACAACAGCAACAGAAAAGTCAGAACTATCTCTAAATCCACAAAAAGATTGTGATTTGAAAGCAAGACAGCGCTTTATCTCTGTGTGGCTGGATTTAGGACAGTTTCATTAAAAAAATCTTTTTAATATGAAAAGAAGGCATGGTTAAAATCCGAAAAACACAAACTATTTTCAGGAAGAAACAAACACACAAAGAACGAAGCCCTGCCTTTCGAATATGTCCAAGCCAGTTACTACACTTGGCTCTTGAGGCAGAAGCCATGGGGATAGGAAGAAGCATACAGGTATACGGATTTTAGAGCTCCAGAACACAGGTGTGCAGAAACACTGCCTTATGAGAAGGTGAGATTCAAGGTGGACTGCACGATTCTTATTTCCCTTGAGAGGGACACAGGGCCCTCACATACCCCTAATAAGGCTAACAGATGCAAAGAACCATCCACATCCACAATAACATCCACTATAACGATTCAGACATAAAAGCAGTCATCAGCTGAGGCTGTGGGTTTTCCGTGTCACAGGCTCTGGTAGAGCGCCTCTGCCTAGAATAGACTCTTCCCAAGGCTCACATTTACAGTAAATGTAATTACACTTTAATGGCATTCATCTCATTCTGTCACTTTTTCCATAGCTCCTATTTTTAACCCGCACAATGGGAACATTTGTCCTCTGATTCACTGACGAGTTTTTAGGCCAGGAGTCTGGCTTTTAAAATGACAGTACCCTTAATCCTAGTGCTGATTTTTTTTTAATGAAATGACAGCCTGTAATTAAAACAATGGAGCCGAGGCAACCTCTCGGGCTAAGAATAGCGACTCAGCACTGACTTCAGGTGGTGGGATTGTCAGCTGCTATGCTGGAAGCAGGATGTGGGAACAAGGGCCTGACCCTGGCCTGGTGGCCTTGGAGGCCACTCCAGGGTCCTGAGCTCAGTCCCTGTGCAAAGGGGCCCCGATTCTGGGCTTCCTCTCAGGCAGGCCCACCCAGTGGGGGGATCCAAGTCAGCCTGGGGCTTTTGCTCCTCTGGAAGCGTCGGGGGGCCAGTCCTGCCCACGCAGGCAGTGCCCATGGGGCTTGTAAAGCAGATGGGGCTGCTGAGACCCACTGCTTCTGATCAAATACCACGGAGTTCACGTCGCCTCCCCTGACTTGTCAACCAGTGCAATGTGGTGGCAGTGACTCCTTGTGATGCTGCGGCTCGGTCACAACAGGCCACCAGCCTCCTTCTGGCTCTCCTCACCTGCCTGGGGGTCACTCCCTCTCAGAACCCAGCCTCCAGGATGGGCAGAGCCAGGGCCTCGACCAAGACATGAGCAGGCTCCAGCCCCCGGCCCCGGGGAGCCCAGCCCTTGAGCCTGCCAGCCCCGGGCCGGCACTCATGAGCCCCCCATGAGGGAGTGAAGGAGCCTCAGAGCAGCTTGGCACTCGGCCACGGCTCCCGGCATGGGGCGTGGGTTTTCCTCACCGAGGCCCTGACATTATGGAGCAAAGCAAACCACGCCCACTGGGTCCTGATGCACAGAATTTGTGAGCATAACGAAAATGGGGTTGTTCATGCCACTAAGTTTGTGGTGGGTTGAGGGGTTTGGTGAATGCATTTACCTTATAAACACTTCTCTAGTACTTATTAGAGCAGGGCCCTCTTCTAAGCAAGATACAAACATGAGTTTGTATTATAGTTACAATGTTAATGTTTGTAACTGCCCTGGGAGGTCCTTCCCTATCATTACCATCCCGATTTGATCCCATTCTATTTGATTCTGTCTTTTTAGGGCCACACGCGTGGCATATGGAAGTTCCAAGGCTAGGGGTCAAATCAGAGCTGCAGCTGCCAGCCTACACCCCACCCCCAGCCACAGCAACCCAGAATCCAAGCCGTGTCTGCGACCGACACCACGGCCACAGCAGCACAGGATCTGAGCCGCATCTGTGGCCTACAATACAGCTCATGGCAACACTGGATCCTTAACCCACTGAGCAAAGACAGGGATAAAATCTGCACCCTGATGTATACTAGTTGGGTTCTCAGCCTGTTGAGCTAGAACAGGAACCCCAACCATCTACATTTTATAGCTGAGGAAACTGAAGCACAGAGAAGGCAAGTGACTTGCCCAAAGTCACACAGCCACCAAGCAGGAAAGGCAGCTTTCAAACTGGGGTGATTAAGCTCTGGAACATACACTCTTAAAGCGCTTGGTAGGCAGTCTGGTCCTGCCTAAACTTTACGCACCAACTCCCCCAACACCCCACTGCCCGCGAGGCATCCTTGGTCTCCTTCTGCCTTGCTTGCTAAGTTGAGATCACATGCTCCTGGAAAACCCACCTATTCTGCACACCTCGAGAAAAATCAAATAAAAGGCATTTTCTCTCTAGGAAAGGGCAAGTTCATAGGCACCGTTCAGACCAGCCTTGCAACGACTCCCAGTCCTGACCTGATTCTTTGGCAGGCCCCAGGCAGGGGATGATTTACTTTGCTGTGGCCTCACATATAACTGTTCCTTGGGCTGCACACCCCTGAGCAGCTGTCCACTGATTTGGGTACACACTGACACCCCCCAGCTCCTGTGTGCTACTTCAGCAGGCCTGCTGTCTCCAAAAAGAGGACACTCCCTGGAGGTGCCTTTGGAGAGCCTGCAGGATCTCTTAGGGATTAAATTTCTTCGCTTCTGCAAACACTTATACACACCCATGAGCAAATCCTGACAATAAAGGATAATGCTTTGTGGACTTTTAGCAGAAACTGTCTTTCTTAAACTTTACTTCTGCCATTTAAAAGTTTTTACCAAGAACCATGGAAGCAAACCCTCACTGTGGTGCTGTTAGATCACGCAAAAGTCCTGTGCAGAAGTCGCCTGGGCTCTAGCTACCAACCGAAAAGTAACAAAACCTTCCCTTCAGCTCTTTCCAAACAAATAAAAGCCCTGGAGAAAAACGGCAAAGCTACATGCACTCCTATGTTCATAGCAGCACTATTCTCAATAGCTACGATTTGGAAACAACCTAAATACCCGTCGACAGATGAGTGGATTAAGATGTGGCCCGTATATACAATGGAATACTACTCGGCCATAAAGTATGATCCAAAATACAACACAAATGAACCTATCTATAAAACAGAAACACATTCACAACCACAGAGAACAGACTTGTGGTTGCCAAGAGCGAGGGGATGGTCGGGGAGTATGGGATTAACAGAGGCAAACTAGTATATACACGATGGATGAATGACAAGGTCCCACTGTAGAGCACAGGGAGCTATACTCAATCTTAGTGGAGAAGAATAAGAAAAAGAACATATATATACGTGTAACTGAGTCATTCTGAGGTACAGCAGAACTTGGCACAACATGGTAAATTACCTATACGTTAATGAAAAAATTTTTAAATTGGTTCTCTCCCTCTCTCTTACACAAACATACACACACACAAACTGGCCAAGTTTCTTACCCACCTATTGTGCCATTTGCAAAAGACAAGGACAAACTCATCAAGTTAAACATAGCTGCCAACACAGGGCTTCCAAACAGCACTGATTCTCCCCTCTCTCCCCCTGCGCATCTTTCTTTCCCTCTCTCCCGCCCTTCCTTTTTTCTTTCATAAACGATGCACTTACTGGGCTCAGGGTAAGAACTATGGGAGGTCCCAAACACAGGGGGACTCTGGGAGCACCGGGAGGAAAAGCGTCTGTTTGATGTGAGTCATAACGGGTCACAGAATCGCTAGAACAGCAGACCCCGTCTGACTCGGGATTCATTCGCGAGAGATCTGCCCCCGCCCCCATCCACTGTTCACTGATTGAAGCATAAAAACCACTCATACTGAAAGTGCACTCTCCCTGGACCTCTCACTGCCAAGACTGTGTCTGGCTGAGCATCAGCGGGAGGATATGCCGAGGAAGTGAGGAGAGATTAAATAAGAAGCCTTGGAGGGAGTTCTCAAGTTCAGGGAACTGGCTCTGGCTTCCTAACCCGCTGGCTGATGCCCCTTCTCTCGGACGCATTCCAGCACGGCGGAAAACGTGCCTTGAGGCCAGTGGTCTTCCTCCTCCTTGCCGGGAGGGTGCTCACAGGCCTCTCAGCAGGACTTGGTTCTGACAGAATCCACAGCTGGGAGCCCGGAAGAGAACGGGGAGTCCAGAGGCTACACAGCCCAGCACGTGGCCCTCCCTCCATGTCGACACCATTCTTGTTATTGAGCAGGTGCATCCATTCAGAGGGCTGAGGAACAGTCTGAGATCACGCGACTATTAGGCAGAAAAGAATTTAAATGGCGAAAAAACACTGCAAAAAAACCCCAGGGTTTGGGAGCTCCCACTGTGGCTCAGAAGGTTACAAACCCAACTAGTATCTACGAGGAGGTAGATTCTGTCCCTGGCCTTGTTCAGTGGGTGGGGGATCCGGCGTTGCCGTGAGCTGTGGTGTAGGTCACAGCCGCAGCTTGGATCCGGTGGTGCTGTGGCTGTGGTATAGGCCGGCAGCTGCAGCTCCGATTTGCCTCCAAGCCTGGGAACCTCCATATGCTGTAGGGGCAGCGCTTAAGAGGGAAAAAAAAAAAAGAAATCTCTAATTCACATGCATGAGTTCTGTCCTGGAAGGTGATAAATGAAATGCCGTGAAAGCATAAAAGCCTCATCTGCTTTATACTGAGAGTTTTACTTACTAGGCCACCAGTAAAGTCAAGCTAAGCTAGAGAGAAAGGGGTGTTTACTCACATCTGAAGTAAGATATAAAAGAGCAGAGGAAAAAATAGATTACACAGAAGGACTGTGCAATGGTGGGAGCATAAAAGAGAAGACGACACGAAGTTCCCCAAATAAGAACATTAAGGGTGGTAATTTAAGACTCTTCCCAAACTGCACCAACAAACTTACTGAAAGAGTTTCTGGGACACATGAGGCCCAGTTTAGAATCACTAGGACCAAGCGATTAATCTCCAACAAGCAAATTTAACCTGATGCCAAAGCCTCTGTGCATTTAAAAATGCTGTTGTATGAGCTCTCGTTGTGGCTCAGCAGGTTAAGAGCCCAACGCAGTTCCATGAGGATGCACGTTTGATCCCTGGCCTTGCTCAGTGGGTTAAGGATCTGGCGTTGCCGTGAGCTGTTGTAGGTTGTAAACATGGCTCGGATCTGGTGTTGCTGTGGCTGTGGTGTAGGCCTGCAGCTATAGCTCTGGTTAGACCCCTAGCCTGGGAACCTCCATATGCCATGGGTGTGTGGCCCTTAAAAAGAAAAAAAAGTCAGTGGGGGACTAACAAGGGGCTGACAGAGCTATCCCAACTTTGATGTAGTTACTGCAGTTACCCTGTATCCAGTCCAATCCAGCTTGCCACTGTGCATGTGTGTTACACTATTTCATTTGGGGATCTTAAATCCAAGGAATAGAACAAACGGTTGCAGTTTTTTATTCTTTTCTGTAAATTTTACAAAATGGCAAAAGATTGATTTGTTAATTATCCAACATTTTACTTATTACAACTTTTTATTAACTATATATATAGTTAATAAAACATGTATATATACACATATATGCAATGCATATATTGCAATGTATAATATTTTGAAATGTTTAGGGTTTTTAAAATCACCATCTCAAAGAACATTACCTACAAAGAAAGCAATACTGGATTTTAATTTTTAAAAATTCTATATTTGCTTTAATAGGTTTTTCCTACTATTTTATTTAATAGTTTTCCATTTTTCCAACTAGGAAGCCGGCATTTTCAGTATTTTAAATGCCAATGAATGGATTCAGGCTTTATGATCTGCTTTCAAAGTTAAAAGCTAGAATGGTCAAATTAAAATGGCCTGCTGTACCTTCTTTCATCAAGCAGGGAATATAACTACCTCATTTCATCAATTCTAAGCACCTTTCCCCCTCACTTTTAAGGTATTTGATGTCACACACACTACATCGGGCAATAGCTATTGGTCAGGGAGCCACAGGGATCAGGTTGTTTTGCCTGCCACCTTCTGGTAGAATCAAGGAAGTGCCAGCATCAAAACGAGCAGAACAAGTGAAGACATTTAGGATTATCTTAACCAATTTATTTTGCTTCTGTTTTCTTTTTTATGTATGTACAAGAGTGATACATGACAGAAATATATGTTTGAATATGTCTAAGCAAGCACCTTAAACATATAAAGTAGAACAAACTCAGACTGGCAAGCTCAGACTGGCATTGACCCTCCAGCATCCTGCCTAAAAGGTACACGCAGCATGTCTGTCTGTCCAGGTCCCTTCTCCAGGCACACACACCTGCCCGACCTTTGTGCAGGTGCAGCCAAGAAGTGCACAGGAGCTAACTCCCCGAGGAGCAGCCTTCAAGCAGTGGGGGCCAGGACTGGGAGGTAAGTGACCAGCCCCCCCTCTGTGGATGGACAGTGCTGCGTGCCGCTTAGAGGGCTCTACAGGAAGACTTCCCACGGCCAGGGCACTGGCCGTAGCTCCTCACCCTCATGTTGGCCTTTCCTCTCTCCTGCCTCCCCAGCTGCTGGCTCTGCACCCAAGCCCTAGGCTTGGTCTCTGCCCCTGGGCAGACCCAAACTCATACCTGTGCCCTTCAATGCTGCCACTTCACCACAGACGACAAGAACCAAGCACCACCTTTCATACAATTAGTTATAGTTAGTTACAATTTCCGATTTGATGGAATTCATGAACCACCACTTTTGTCTTTTTAGGGATGCACTCGTGGCATCTGGAAGTTCCCAGGCTAGGGATCGAATTGAAGCTACAGCTGCCAGCCACAGCCACAAGGGATCAGAGCCTCATCTGTGACCTACACCACAGCCCACGGCATCACCAGATTTCTTAACCAACTGAGCGAGGCAGGGACTGAACCTGAATCTTCATGGATACTAACCGGGTTCGTTACTGCTAAGCCACAATGGGAACTACCGCATCACGTTTTTTAAAAATCAACTTTACTTTTTAGTGTTAGACTTAACAGAAAAAGTACCAAAATTGTAGAGCAAGTACCCAAATGCCCCGCATCCTATTCCTCTATTTTATTACATCTTACATTCATAGGGGACACTTGTTACAGTTAGTGAATCAATGTTGATACATAACTATTAACTCAAGTCCATACTTTAGCTAGAATTCTTCCTTTCTTCTGTTTCAGAATTGCATCAGGACACCACACTACATTAAGTAGTCACACCTCTTGGGGGGGGGAGGGTCACAGTTTCTCAGATTTCCATTCTTTTTTTTTTGACTCCTCCTGTCTTTCATTAAATAGCAAAGTGTTAGCCACAACAAACTTTAAACCAATAGGCTTGATTTCTTAAAAAACAAATGTTACAATCATATTTAACTTTTTAAGTAAATTTGTATAATTTCCTTAAAATACACATTTTTAGTAATTTGACTGTTGCTTTGTAGAAACAAAAGCAATAAAAGTTCATCAGCCCAAATATCTATTTTTATAATGATTTTATTTTTTCCATTATAGCTGGTTTACAGTGTTCTGTCAATTTTCTACTGCACAGCGAGGTGACCCAGTCACACATACATGTATACATTCTTTTTTCTCACATTATCATGCTCCATCACAAGTGACCAGACATAGTTCCCAGTGCTACACAGCAGGATCTCATTGCCTATCCATTCTAAAGGCAATAGTTTGCATCTATTGACCCCAAATTCCCAGTCCCTCCCACTCCTTCCCCCCTCCCTCTTGGCAACCACAAATCTGTTCTCCAAGAGTTTCTTTTCTGTGGAAAGGTTCATTTGTGCCATATATTAGATTCCAGATGTAAGTGACATCATATGGTATTTCTCTTTCTGACTTATTTTGCTTAGTATGACAGTCTCTAGTTCCATCCATGTTGCTGCAAATGGCATTATTTTGTTCTTTTTTATGGTTGAGTATATACATCTTCTTAATCCATTCATCTGTCGAAGGACATTTAGGTTGTTTCCATGTCTTGGCTATTGGGAATAGTGCTGCAATGAACATGTGTGTGCATGTGTCTTTTCCAAGGAAAGTTTTGTCAGGATATATGCCCAAGAGTGGGATTGCTGGGTCATACGGTAGTTAGATTTCACTTGTTTTTAGTAACCTTGACAGTTCTTAGGAGTTCTGGTCAGCTGTTTCGTAGACTTGTCAGATGTCTTTGTACAGTTACGGGTTTTGGGAGAGAAAGACCAAAGGGTTTACTTTGTATAATTTTCATCCCATCATATCCAGAAGCCACACAAACAACATGCCTTATCTATCACTGGTGACTTTGACCTTGGTTACCTGGCTGATAGAACTCGCCAGCTTTCTGCACTGGAAAGCTTCTCCCCCCTTCTTCCACACTGCACACATGCAAAAAAGCCACTACGCACAGGCCATGAAAAGCAGAATATTGTTATGTGCAGAATATCTACATAAATTATTCAGACGTCTGTGTGGGGGATGGTCTCTTCTCCTGCACTTGTTTATCTATGCCATCACATATCAGTATGGACTCATGGATATTTACTTTATACTTAGGGTTGGAATTCAGTATTGATTCTGTTGTTCAAACTATTCAGCCATTTGATCCTTCAGCTACTTCCTGCACCCTTCAACACATTCCTAACATTGTGGTTTTCTGTTTTTTTGTTTACTTTTTAGGGCCACACCCATGGCATATGGAGGTTCCCAGGCTAGGGGTTGAATCAGAGCTGTAGCCACCGGCTACACCACAGCCACACCACCACCAGACCTGAGCCGCTTCTGCAACCCACATTGCAGCTCACAGCAACGCCTGATCCTTAACCCACTGAGCAAGGCCAGGGATCAAACCTGTGTCCGTACGAATACTAGTTGGGTTCATTACCACTGAGCCACAATGGGAACTCCCTGGCTTTTGGTTTCGTTTTGAAGTCATCCTTCTCTACTTTCTGGAATTAAAAGATGATCTTGTCTATTTCCTGCTCCAGCTTAGAATCAGCCACTTCTTTAAAGAGCTCTGGTTTCTTTTTTAGGGAACGGGTTAGAAACCAATATCTGAATGGTATGTGGGGGTCTTTGCTATTGGGGTGTCACTGCTTTTAAGCCCTCTCAACTGAAAGAGCAAGGAAATTTATTTACTAACCTGTGTATCTGCACTAAATATGTAACCACCTGGGTCTGTATTAAGCCAAACACGAGTTCATCCTCCAATTTTAATCCATTACACCTGGATGTCAGGCTCCTCCCCCAGCTTGTGCATAACCTCACCCTCTCAGAGTAAGAAACCTGGCTCCCACCACCTGCTAGGCATTTTTTTAACTGTTTGGTATATTGTAGCAGTATCTGAATTGTTAAAACATGAGAAATGATCAACATGAGAAATTATCATGCGTACCAATGTGAGAAATTATCAACCAGAGTTACAGTGCCTTTTGCTTTTCATCTTACAAACGCCACTCGTCTCCAAGGTTACTTAATCAGCACCTTTACTCCAACTCCTTCTGTGAGGTCTTTTCAGAGACATGGGATACAGTTGTTTTTGTTTTTGTTTTTTTTTTGTCTTCTTGCCTTATCTAGGGCCGCATCCGCAGCATATGAAGGTTCCCAGACTAGGGGTCTAACAGGAGCTGTAGCTAACAGCCTTCACCACAGCCACAGCAACGCGGGATCCGAGCCGCGTCTGCAACCTACACCACAGCTCACGACAACGCCGGATCCTTAACCCACTGAGCAAGGCCAGGGATCGAACCCGCAACCTCATGGTTCTTAGTCGGATTCGTTAACCACTGAGCCACGACGGGAACTCCGAGATACAGTTAATTGTTTTGTCACATTCTGTACTCCATCCACGTATCCCGGCTCCCTAAGTGATATTTTAAAACTGGCATATGTTGAGATTCACTCTTTATGCTATACAGTCCTGCGGGTTTTGACCAAATGCGTATTGTCTTACCTCCACCACTACTGTATCATTCAGAATTGTTTCACCTAAACACCCCATGTGCTTTACCTGTTCAACTCTCCCACATTCCCCCTTGAACCTCTCTTTTTTAGCATCTCCATAGCTTTGCTGTCTCCAGAATGTCCTGTAATTAGAATCATACAATAGATAGACTTTTCAGGCTGGCTTATTTTGCTCTGCATCCATACTTTTCATGGCTTGGTAGCTCATTTCTTTTTATCGCTGAATTACATTCCACTGTATCAAATTACAATTTGTTTATACACTGATAGACACTTCAGTTGTTTGGGTTTTGGTCATCATGAACAAAGATGCTGTCAAGGTTTGTGTGCATGTTTTTGGGAGGATCTACGTTTCAAATAAGTTAGGTAAACAACAAGGAGCCTGACTGAAGGACCACATGATAGAAGCATAAGAATATCACCCATTTATATTTATTGTGCTTTCTGTTTAGATTTATTTGTAGCATCGAGTATTCTGGACTTTCTATGGCTTTGCCCTTTTTTTCTCTTTGATCTTCAATCTAGTCCTTTACTGAATTAACTGAGCAACCCCAGACACACTATTTTTAAAGCTATATACTTTTGTCTTTTACTGTTTCTTGAATAAAGTATTTTTAACCACATCCTTGCCAATCTCTTGAGTACTTTTTAAGGGGTCATGAACAGTGAAGCCCCAATTAAGTCCCCTTTGACTTGTGTGCTATTTTGTCCTATTTTTCAGTTCTATTTCATCTTAATGTCATAAATAGGACATTTTCATATTACTTTGTCAAGTCAATGTTCATTCCCCATAAGTTTTCCCCATAATTTTTTTGGTCACTATGTTTTTTGAAGCTCAGAGCTTTCATCACTGTCCTTCTGCACAAAGCAAATCCTTTAAATTTCCTTCAGTGAGAGCCTTTTGATGATAATTGTACTCATTCCACATCTGAAATGTTTGCCTTATCCTCATTCCTGAAACAGAGCTTTGCTGGGTATTAACAATTCTTGCTTCGTGGTTTTGTTCTGTCAGTATTTCTTCTTAGCTCATAGAGACACTGCTTTCACTGCTGCTCCCAAGAAGGCAGTGAGCCTTACTACGTCGTAGGTAATCTGACTGTTCTCAGTGCATTTACTGATTTCTCCAACACTCTGCACTTTCACTACCTATCTGTGGTGTGGACTGACTTCGCTTAACACACTTGAAATCTGGACAGGAGTTCCCACCGTGGTGCAGCAGTTAACGAATCCGACAAGGAACCATGAGGTTGCAGGTTCGACCCCTGGCATCACTCAGTGGGTTAATGATCCGGCGTTGCCGTGAGCTGTGGTGTAGGTTGCAGACGTGGCTCAGATCTGGTGTTGCTATGGCTCTGGCGCAGGCTGGCAGCAACAGCTCTGATTAGACCCCTAGCCTGGGAACCTCCATATGTCGCAGGTGCAGCCCTAAAAAGAAAAAAAAAAATAAGGAAAGAAAGAAATCCAGACAATGAATCTGAATCTGAATCTGAGTGTTGATCAGTTCTGGAAAATCTCCCTTTGTCTTTCCAAATATCACCCATCCCCAAGACTCTCCTTTTAAACCCTCAAGTGATACATGCTTGACCTTCTCAGCCTCTCCTCCACACCTCTACACCTAACTCTTCTCTTTGCACCTACTTGTTGCTCTAGGCTCCCTACAGGGTAATGATTTGGCTCTACTTTCCATTTAATTTTTTTTCCATTTTTTAAAATAAAGGATTTATATAGCAACTCTTATTCTTGATGCTTTTTTTTCACATGTATTAAAGGCACTCATATTTTTGTCTTGAAAATTGCATTAAATCTCTGCAGTCTGACTGCACTATTTTCTGCCGGCTGTCATTCAGAATGCCCTGTTACAGGTGTCCTGGATTTGTGGGTCTGTGATTTATGACTCTGAGCTCACGATCCTGTGGAGTGTCAAGGGCTAATTTAAAGTTGTGGTCTTCTTGCGTAGATGGGCGGTGGCTTTGGCCCTACCAACTAGGATCTCTTTAAGAACTTGACCTGAGAGTTTCAGACCACCTGTAGCATGATTCTTCACACCCACATGAGGGAAGGCGTGTAAGTGACTGCTTAGGGATGCCTGTGTCCTCTTCCCTTCCAACTAGGGCCAGGTGTCCCCAAGACGGAAGGCAGTCCTTTGGGTTTCCAGCTGTCTGCATGGTGGTCGTCCTGCAGGAACTAGCCAAGACTACCTCCTGTCTCCTATCCCCAAGTCCTTTACCTCCTGTCTCCTATCCCCAAGTCCTTTATCAGCGTCAAGAAGATTTGGGACATACCCCTGGGGGGTAAACGGGCTGAGGGCTCACTGATCTTGCGGCAGTTCTGCTTTCACCTCGTTTTTGGCCTCAGAGAATGAATTTCTTCCTAGACAGCTCAGCGGCACATTTAAGAAAATTAAAAAAAAAAGATTTCGTCCGCCACTCTGAGTTACCATCGGGGGGCTGTTCAGACTACGCAGTCTTTCCCTCGGTGGAAATGGAAGCTCTGGCCTGATTCACAGTCACTGACAGGCAATGACGATGACAGAGAGGCAGGTAATAGACCCAGCTCTGTTCTGTTGAGCAACTAGGAAGCAGGGAGTCAAAAGCTAGAATGGCTGTGCTTTTGACTGATGATGGGCAGGGTTAATGGGAGATGCAAATGCTGCTTCGAAGAACAAGCTGAAGTTTCTTCTCCCCCGATAACACAAGTCCAGAGAGGGCAGCCAAGAGCCGGGTTCAGCAGCTCCATAGCGTCGTCAGGAATGTCACTGTCACCACTTTGGCTCTCTAGACACACCCTGAAGCCCAGGCAGACTGCACTCGCAGCCACACCTCAGGCAGAAGGCAGAAGGGGTTAATTAATCTCCAAAGCACCCTTGCTGCTTGTCTGTCCCTCTTAAGAAGCGTGCCCAGAACTCTGGCCAACATCTGCCCACCGCCCTCTGGCACGTCGGAGCCCCGAGGAGGCTGGGAGTTTAATCGTTCAGCTGGACCCACTGCTCTTAGCAGAGCTGGACTGTCCTGGTCCTTGGCAGGGAGTAGCAGTCTCCGGCACCAGGCCCGAACAAGACTGTCCAAGGCCCCACGCCAAGGGAGACGAGGTAACGTAATGACTGACCTGAGCAAAGTCCTAAAGAATGTGGGAGAAGGAGGTCAGAGGCAGAGAGGGTCGGCTTGGATGTGGAGAGGACATCCAGCTCCACGGAGACTGAACACACAGAAGAGGACGAGGCCCCGCAGGTCTGGGTGTTGAGCCGGGACGCAGGGAAGTCCTGGTGGAGTCGCCAGGTAGGGGCAGTGTGTGGAGGGTAGAAAGCCCAGACCATCGGCTGTGTGAACATAAACATCCAGAATGCGTGTTGCAATCCACCTGTCAAAAAGGTGTTTATGAGTAATAGCTGGTTTCCAGAAGCAGGACAAAAATCACCTTCACAGGAAAATGCTTCTAAAGTAGGTGACAAAGTCACAAGATGTTTGGCCTGTCGCACTTGCAAAGTCCCTGTCAAGGTTTGGGCTGTTATGTCAGCAAACCAACTTGAAAGCTCAAATGAAAAATGACGAAACACTGAGGCACTAGGGACAGAGGACAGTGCTCTCGGCAGCCTCTCACCCCCTCTTGTGAAGGGCCTGCTGCGCTCCTCTGAGGCACGTGGGGAAGAAGACATCCCGGGAAGCGACTCTGGCTGTGACCTCAGAAGGTGAGAATGTCAGTTTGGGTTTGCAGTGAGGGACACGTACAGACCCAACTCTGTCCATTCCTGTCTACAAAACGGGAACGAAGCAAGAAGCAGCTATGATCGCACAGTCAGCCCTGTGTCTGTGGCCCCGCGTCTGCGGCTCTGACCAGCCTCGGACTGAGAATACCGTGCACCTGGAGAGCTGGCTGCAGGGCGCTCAAGCAGCTGAGGACACCCCACGGGCTCCTGGAACGCCCCCCATGCGTACCGAGGGGCGAGAGCACAGTCGTATTGCATTTCACTCCTCCCAGTCACTCACCATCCCAGCTGTCTGGCCCACTCCTCACCAATTGCTAAGGAAAGGGTTACCCAGCACCAGCACAGCCCCCAGCCCCGCAACCCTTTCCTCCACACACCAGAAGACAGACTCTCTGGAACTAACTTGCCCGTTTTCTCTGGTCACCACAGCTTCTGCTGTGGCATGAGAAGAACTCAGTGCCTGAGAGCCCAGTGGTGTTACCTCTGTCACGTCGCAAATGCTCCGAATGAAACAGAGAGAAGTTAATGGTAAGTGATACGGAGACGTCTCCTAGAGTTAACCAACCTGTAGAAATCTGTAGATCAAGTTCAAAATCACAGCATTAATTTTAGGACAGAGTTGCTACTCTGTCTCTCTTTTAAAATCAGGTTCAGTCCACATGACTGCACAGCCTGCTGGAGTCTGGAAGCCTGTGGCCAGGCAGGGCTCGTGAACCGAGTCCACAGACACCTGAGTTTCTGAGCTCAAACCGAGTACCCTGGTCTGGCCTAGAGGCAAGATTTCAGAGTAACACAGATCGAATCGGCAAGGAGGCTAAGGTGGTGATATCCTGTGTGGGCTCCGAAGTGGAATGAAGCCTGCCGCTGTCCCCTGGACGCAGCCCCCAAGATGCTCAGGCAGGCCTCTCTCCGGGGCGGGGTGGGGGGTGTGCTCCCTTCACCCCGACGTAAGCCGACAATAGAAAATGCGAAGGCAGCGCTCCCACAACCCAGGGAACCAGTAGACGAACGGCAGAACTGACCAAGCTTCCTTCCACTCTGCAGTTAAAATTTCATGAGAAACCTTTCGAGGTAAACCGTGACACAGACTGCTTCTACCAGTAGTGCTGGCGCTCACGTGCAGAAAAACAAAGTCACGACACAGACACTTCTGACTGATAAAATGGGTCACAGCTGCTTGTTATTCTTGGAATTATGGCAAAAATAAACTACAGTTATCTGAAGGAACTCCATGCCCTCTCTGATCCGGATTTTTAAGGTTCAAACCAGCACTGACGACCACATCATTCAACACAAGTGCGGCGGAATAAAAGTCCCCCTAACGATTCTGGTGATGACAACCTGACAAGAAGGGATAAAAGCGGAGAGGATTCTGGCTCAGAAAACGTCTTGCTATGTTTTCTACTGACTGACTGAGATACAGTTTATCTACTGACCTGTGTGGGCTTATAGATATTTATTTCCAAAAAAGAATTTAAGGTGGCCTTTTACAGTCATTGAAATCGGCTAACATCTCAACATCCTGAGACAAAAAATTATTTTAACCAGAAGAAATATTTTACCCCAAATGGCGGTAAGTTGGAATCTTTTAGTTACTGTTTTGATGAGACACTACCTGTTTCACAAAAAATTATTGCCTGTTTCTTCTAAATAGGATAAATACTAAGATTTCTTCCTATCAATCATTCCTTTTCTCTTTTTTCTGGTCACCCCATGGCACATGGAGTTCCCCGGCCAGGGATCAGATCCCAGCCACAGCTGCAACCTATGCCACACCTAAGGTAATGCCAGATCCTTAACCCATGATGCTGGGCCAGAGATCGAACCCGTGTCTCAGCTCTCCCAAGATGCTGCCAATCCCACTGTGCCACAGCAGGAACACCAATCATCCCTTCCTTTTACTTGAGGTAATCCTGTTGCAGAGTTCCTGTTGTGGCACAACGAATCCAACTACGAACCATAAGGTTGAGGGTTTGATCTCTGGCCTCGCTCAGTGGGTTAAGGATCTGGCACTGCCGTGAGGTGGGGTGTAGGTCTCAGACGCAGCTCAGACGTGGCATTGCTGTAGCTGTGGCATAGGCTGGCAGCTGTAGCTCCAATTCAACCCCTAGCCTGGGAACCTCCATATGCCACAAGTGCGGCCCTAAAAAGCAAATAATAATAATAATAATAATAATCCTGTTGCTACCTTTATAAAAGAATTAAAAAAAACAAAAATATAAATGCAAAGCTTAGTTTGCAATTGTTCCACTGTATAATTTATTCATATTATTTTTTTTAAATTTCCGTATTTCTCTTTTTATAGTTATATGTGAACAGTGAAGTTTTACAGCTTACTTAAAATATAAGTGAGGAAAATGTACACACCTGCCATACCTATATCTGTATTTTTTTAAAGGAAATATTATTGATTTAAAAATATGACTCTTTCTGAAACATAATTATAAAAGGCTAAAAGCCAAAGTACAAACTCCTACTAGTTTTCCCTTTTAAAAAAGCTCAGATGATCTGTCCCATCAAGAAAGTTCAGCGTGTTACCAGGGCCGCAGCGTTAGTCGTCGTCGTCGTCGTCGGAATCGCTGTCCTTCCTGGCAGGGGCAGAACCACGCACCGAGGAAAGCAGCATGTCTTCTATGGGTTTCTTAGGGTTCTCCTCCAGGCTTGTCTTGATCGCTCCAGACTCGGACAGTTTCCACTCCAACTCTGCCGTACAGAAAGAGAAAATGGCTTAACACGCTGTCTGCTTAGTGCCCTCTCCCTCAGGCCCACAAGCCAGTGTTCTTCTGAGCAGGCACTACCATCATCAACATCTGAGGACAACTGAATTTGTGGGCCATAATCATAAGGGGCCTGGAAGAAAGGGGGAAATTAGACCCTTAAGAAGGAAAACAAAAATATCTTCCAACATGTTTTCAGAAGATGAGATCAAATGAGATATGACCGGAGTTCCCTTCGTGGCACAGTGGAAATGAATCCGACTAGGAACCATGAGGCTGCAGGTTTGATTCCTGGCCTTGCTCAGTGGGTTAAGGATCCAGCGTTACCGTGAGCTGTGGTGTAGGTCGCAGACGCAGCTCGGATCCGCATAGCTGTGGTGTAGGCTGGCGGCTATAGCTCCGATTAGACCCTTAGCCTGGGAAACTCCATATGCTGTGGGTGCGGCCGTAGAAAACACAAAAAAAAAAAAAGAGAGAGAGAGAGAGATATTACCTACATCTGAACCTACATGATAACTAAACTAGAAGACAAAGACTAAACCAATCTTCTAAGGACTTGCACAATTTCCTAGGAAAGAAATCAGCATGAAACATGTGAAGGAAATATTTTTCACAGTCCTACAATCTAATCAATAAACCTAATTTTATTTTTCACAGTCCTGCAATCTAATCAGTAAACATAATTTTAGTTAACAAAGGGAAATTTTTTTTTTTAAGTCTTTCTAGGGCTGCACCTGCAGCATATGGAAGTTCCCAGGCTACAGGCTGAAGCAGAGCTACAGCCGCCGGCCTACACCACAGCCAGAGCCACAGCCACAGCAATGTGGAATCCAAGCCATACCTGCAACCTACACCACAGCTCAAGGCAATGCCAAATCCTTAAGCCACTGAGCGAGGCCAGCAGGGAATGGACCCGCATCCTCATGGATACTAGTCGGGTTTGTTCCTGCTGAGCCATGACGGGAACTCAAAAAGGAAATTCTAGAACCTCACATCCAATATCTCAACCTGCTCGAGTCAAAGGCTCTGTGTAGGATGACATCCAGGACTGGTACATTCATTCCAAGGAGTAAGAATTTTTTTTAAATGCCAGAAAATAAAGAATCAGTGACTAAAGCCTTAGTTCCTATATTTTACACTCTTAAAATCAGTGAAACGCCACGTGGGTGTGAGATCTTGTGAAACAAAATCAAGTGACGTGTTTCTCCACTGCAGAGAAGAACCCAGGCAGGACTGAGGGACTGTATGAGAGATTCTACAAGAAACAGCCTGGTTTAAATTTATGCTCTACTACTTAGGAAACGTCTGTTAAAATCTGAAAGCCTATTTTACTGAAGCCATATTAATTCAAGGTGCTCCATAGAGATGAATAACACCAGTATTTTCAGCTCAAGGTACTTTGATCCAATGTTATAAAAATCAAAATTTCTTAAAGAAATTAAGATTTCTGATTTTTAAGAATATATTTTGATTCACATGCATACACAGGTATAAGGGAATGTATTTAATGTTATTCACTTTTATGCAATAATCATTATTTGATAAATTCACTAATAATCAAAGGAGACTTTTCCTAGAAATAAAGACTATAGTTATTACTGTACACCTACTTCTCTCCCCTCATGGTATGTACAAAGACTGAAGAGGCAGGCACATATTTAGTCTGAAATGCCATCTGCCTCTGAACACTGGAGTAATGCATAACTGATGTAACAGATATGTGGGTCTTTGTATGTGTGTATATGTTTAAACTTTACCCAGTTGAATCCTTTACATCGAGTTATATAAAGTAGTATATAAAGTTATATATTAACACATGTTTTTAAAGACTATAAACTAAAGCACAGTTGGACATATCACTGCATTAAAGAGATAAAGAATGTGACTTAGGAGGCCCACAGGCCTCTGCTTCTCTTGTTCATGTTACATGTACATGTGTTTTAACACCTTTTATGTAACAGGTAGAAAAAAATAAGAAGACATACCTTTTAAGAGTTAAAAGGCAGAATTAAATAACATGTTTTTTTGTTTTTGTTTTTGTTTTTGCCACAGCATGCACAAGTTCCTGGGCCAGGGACTGAACCCAAGCCACAGCAGTGACAACGCCAGATCCATAACTGCTAGGCCACCAGGAAATAAACTTGGAAATAAGCTTTCAATTTAAAAGCTACTATTCGGAGTTCCTGTCGTGGCTCAGTAGCTAACGAATCTGACTAGGAACCATGAGACTGGGGGTTCGATCCCTGGCCTTGCTCAGTGGGTTAAGGATCCAGCGTTGCTGTGAGCTGTGGTGTAGGTCACAGACGCGGCTCGGATCCCGCGTTGCTGTGGCTGTGGCGAAGGCCGGCAGCTACAGCTCCTGTTAGACCCCTAGCCTGGGAACCTCCATATGCCATGGGTGAGGCCCTAGATAAGGCAAAAAGACAAAAATGAATAAATAAATGCAAGGTACTATTCAACTTAAGGTATTTCTATAGATTTTTATATGTGTGTGTATGTTTGTATAAGCATCTGTCACTAATATGTTCACGTGAATTAAACAAGAAATGGGAGTTTCTATTGTGGCTCAGCAGTAACAAACTCAACTAGTATCCATGAGTATACAGATTTGATCCCTGGCCTTGATCAGTGAGTTAAGGATCCAGCGTTGCCATGACCTGCAGTGTAGGGCACAGACCGGGCTCAGATCTGGCATGGCTGTGGTTGTGGCTGGCCACTCCAGCTCCAACTCGACCCCCAACCTGAGAACTCCTATATGCTGCTTTAGGTGTGGCCCTAGAAAGGAAAAAAAAAAAAAAAAAAACCCGAGATGAATGGAGTTCCTGTGTGACTCAGTGGGTTAAAGATCCAGGGTTGTCACTGCAGTGACTCAGGTCACTACTGTGATGCAGGTCTGACCCCCAGCCTGCGAACTTCCGTATGCAACAAATGAAGCCAAGAAAAAAACAAAAGTCAAGAAATGAATGATGTTATCTTGAGCTACAACTAAAAAACATCTGCAACAGTAGGGACAAGTAAAATACATCATAAACACATGTCTTTTAAAGTCCATTGTGCCCTCTGTTAATGAAGAATTATTACAGCTCAGTTGTGACTGCCCCCCAATGACCTAAGATGAGATGAAATATGCCTCTTTCCTTTTTATAACCTCTCACACAGGAGCAAAGGTGAAGCTGACAAGTCCTAACCTAACATGTGTCTAAGAAAGACCCTCTCATCAACAGAGGCATCTCCCACGTGCATCCCAGAGATCCTTACCATCCATGGTCAGGTTCATGCCACCAAACACCAGCGGTCCGATAAACTGAGCCTTGATATCGCCTTCCAGGTAAACAAATATCGTGGGCAGATTCCTATCAGGATAATTGGGTATGCAGGTTGTTGAAATGGCTTTGATAAATTTGACATCAGGAAACTTCCTGGCCAGCCCACTGAAGTGCTGATTTATCAAAGCGCAGAGGGGAATCCTATAAAATAGAAATAGAGGCAGCCGTGATTCCACATTTGTACGAAATAAAGCTCACCTACCCTTCTACTCCACGTAAAACCTCATAATGATCTCGCAACTGACTCTGCTACTCCAGCCAAGATGAACTGACATTTTTTTTAAAAAAACTGACTAGGTCACCTTGCTGCACAGTAGAAAATTGACAGAACACTATAAACCAGGTATAATGGAAAAGAAATAAAAATCATTTAAAATTTAAAAAATAAAAACTGTCTAATATTTTCAGGCAAGGTCCTCAGAGTTCAACTTAATTTGGCCAAACAATAAGTCAGAAAAACAACTCCAATGTAAAAGATGATTGCCTTGCTCTTCTATATGAGAGGACAGTTAAGATTTATAACGTGTGCTTCAGAAAGCAATTCTGGCTTGAAAGAAACTCCTACACGAGCACTAGATTACCCAGGATGAGAGAAGGACTGGAAGTGAGAGAGGCTGCATCACCTGCCTTGGACAATTATCACAAAAGTCACCCTCGCCATCTACCAGAATGATTCACTGCACAGAATCACAAAAGACCAGTTTCTCTAGAAGGATAAATGAGGAATTCAATTACAGTTTTTTGTTTGTTTGTTTGTTTGTTTTTAAAAAAGCATTTCCCCTGCTACACTGTAAAAAAGATGTTCGCCTTCATCACAAGTATTAATTGGAAACTCGTAAAACAAAAATTAGGCAATAGGGTTTGGGCAAACCAACAACATAAACACATAAAATACTAGTAAGGAAAAAAAAAATCCCCCTATGCAGATTAAGCCCGCAATCTTCAAGACGTACATTTAAACGAACATTTAAAGAAGTCGTAAGATCAGCTCACCCTTGTTTATAAAGGTGCAAGATAACCCACAAGCCCTCACCGGCTTTGGTAACTTCTTGAACATAATCCTTTCCTGAGATTTCCAAAACCTCTCCAAATTTATTCTTCAGTTGGGTGGCTTTCCACTCAGCCAGTCTCTGCTGCCTGCACAACGAGAGGAAGAGAGAGACATCTTACACACACAAACACACACTCCAACCTTTGTCAAGTTCCAATTTGATTGATTTATTTGCCAGGTTTATTAATGTTTCAAAGGTAGACATTTTAGTGCCACAGCACTGGGCAGTTCTAACCTGTACATTTCAATGGCACGTTCGTCTTCCTCATTAAATTCGTCTTCATTATCCTCCAGTTCTTCCAAAGTCATGTCTTCATATGTTTTCACTGAATACCATTGAGTTGGCAAAAAAAAAAAAATTAAAAGATGAACAAGCATGAATTCTGGTTTCTTCCCATTCACTTTCCTCCTAAAGAAGTGCATGCAACACCAAAAGACGCCCCAGTCCGCCAAAACCAAAATAAAAAGTACTCAAGGTGTTCCACTAGTAAATAAGAGGTGGAGGATGTTTTAAAAGATAGAACTGCGCTGATAGGAGTTCCCGTCGTGGTGCAGCAGAAATGAATCCGACAAGGAACCATGAAATTGCAGGTTCAATCCCCGGCCTCACTCGGTGGGTCAAGGATCCGGCGTTGCAGTAAGCTGTGGTGTAGGTTGCAGACACAGCTAGGATCTGGCATTGCTGTGGCTGTGGTGTAGGCCAGTGGCTACAGCTCCAATTAGACCTCTAGTCTGGGAACCTCCATATGCCTCGGGTAAGGCCCTAAAAAGACAAAAAAAAAAAAAGAAAAGAAAAAAAATACCTATGTTGGTATCTGCAGGCCGGTCTCTGACCTCCACACGATAACAAAGATGTGAATGGGAAGCTTCCCATGTTTATATAATAGAAGAGTTGTGTCTGCCTGAGCTCACCTGCCTGACCTTTAAGCACAGACATCCATGGTTAGGTGCACAACAGTTCTCAGGCCTTGGAGATGCCCCCCCACCCCAGCACACCTTTCCTAGAGTTAAAGGAACTATCACCCACTTCCTGTCCTCTTCTTGTGAGGAGCAGGCAGCTCTTTTCTCTTAACTGCTATAAAAATCTCTATTTTGGGAGTTCCTACTCCAAAAAATGGTGCAGTGGGTTAATCTGCCTGGTCTTTGTGGAGGCACCAGGTTCGATTCGCTGGGTTAAGAATCCAGCGTTGCTGCAGTTGCAGATTCAACCCTTGGCCTGGAAACGTCCCTTTGCCACAGGTGTGTGGGGCAGGTAATAACCTATTACCATTCTTGCTTCTTGACACCAAATCAGGCTTTTGTCCCCCGACCCCACCCATCACTATACACACCTGCTCTCACCAAGGTCCATAATGACTCTATGTTCTCGACCAACGAGCACATGTGACCGGACCCATCACGGCCTCCTCTCCGAAGGCCCATCTTCCCCTGGCCGCCCCTCCTCCCTCGATGGCTGCCCCTCCTTTGGACCCTCTGCTCACTGGACTCCTTTCCTTCTTCATCTAGACCCACTCCCTCGGTGACTGCAGCTCACAGCTTTCAATGCCACCAATATGCTGACAACTCCCAAAGCTAGGCCTCCAGCCTATATTTCCTGGATTTGAGAAAACATTCCCAGTGGCTCACTTACCACCTCTCTGTGCCTTAAGAAAAAAAAAAATTCAAAGTGACTATGTCCTACACAGAGTTACCGATCTTCTCTCCAAACTGGCTCCTCCTGAGCCTTTCTTGCTTTGTGGATGGTCACTCCATCCTTCTGGCCACTCAAGCCCAGAACCGTGCAGGCACCCCTGACCTACCTGCTCTCACACTGCAGCGTGTCGGTCCTACCACCAAAATACACCTGGTTCCGACCACCTCCACCCACCACGATGGTCCAAGCCAATGGTACCACTTGCCAGTGGTTCCACTGCAGCTGTTTCCAGGTTGGTCTCCCACTTCCTGTCTTACCCCTCCACAAACCCCCCAGGCAACACTCAGGGAACAAAAGGATGGTGCTGTCCACACAGAGGACACATCACTCCTCTGTTCAAACCTCCAACAACACCCACGTCATTAGGCATCAAAGCCGGCATCGGAACTAGAAGCTACATGGTCCAAAATGGTTTGACACCTAGTTGTCTCTCTGAACCTCCTCCAACCGTCTCCCAGTCCTACTGGCTTCCCGGCAACTTCTCCAACATAATGACTTTTCACCTGCTCCATTCACCTCCCTCAGGTCGACTCAAATGTCACTCCCATCGAGGCCCACCTTGACCTGATTGAGAATTCTGCCCACCCCTCCTCCACCCCCTTCCTGCCTCATTTTCCCACATTTCACTTATGATTCACTTGCTGTCTGTCTCTCCTGATGGAATGTAAGCTCCAAGGGGACAGGGAGTTTTGTCTGGCCCTGCGCAGCTAAAGCCCCACTGCCTAGAAGAATACCCAGTACCTGGCGGTCACTCAGTAAGCATCCACTGGATAAATGCTTTGTACTAAATCCTTCTCTAAAGGAGCTCTAACGTGCCAACAAGGGACAAAAGTCCTACCCTTGTGACCAATGGTGCTCTAATTTTGGTGTTAATCAGAAACTCTTTGAAGCATTGGTTTAAAATGCAGATTCCTAGGCCACCCCCAGAGACTCTGAACCAGCAGGGATTGTGTGTTGTTGTTAGAAGCACCTCAAGGGATTCTATTGCAGATGTTACAGCTACATATAAGAAAAGCCCTCTTCTGACCCCATACATTGCAAACATCTTGTGCTTCCCCCAAATCAAACCACAGAGATAATAAAGCACAAGCTCAGGAGAACCCAAACACTAACAGCTCTGAGCAGGTTTCCATGACATTCTCCAAAACGGATCCCAGACCAGAAAGTCAAGACTGGGACCTTTTCTTCAGGGTTATCATGCGCGCATGTGGAAATTGAGGGAGCTTCTGAGGTCCCCCTAATTCGAAGGCCCAGGAAACTGAAGCCAGATACGTCCCCTGACTCAACAGAGGTCTCAGAGTCAGTGTCCAGGCCAACACGCCAATCCATGGTTCCCGACTCGTGCTCAGAGGATCTTTCTCCCAAAGATTCCTAACCAGACAGGGAATAAAGAACACCAGCAGCTCACCGATGGACTGCTGGAGGGTCTGCTGCTCCTCCTCTTCCGCCTCCTTCTCCAGCTCCGTCAAACTTTCCTTTGAAGGCAGGATGCCCTTTTTCCGTAAGATGTCATTCCACTCAGTGTCTGCGTTGGGGTCCTAGAGCAGGTGGACCAAGGACAGCGTGAGCGTCAGGTTCCCCGTGGAGGGCACCACGTTGGGCAAAGGGTCATAGGGGAAAGTGGGTGGGATAAGGAATTCAAACCAAATTATTTCTTAAAAAGTGTCAAAAGACTCACAGTCCCTGTGCCAGTCTTCCTGTCCTCCACTCCCCCCACTCACCTCCACCAAAGAGGCGGCTTGGGGGTAAAAGTCAGGACCTGACGTGCAGACTGGCATCAATGCTGATACCACGGCTCTGACCTAGCTTCGGTTCAGTATCTTCATTAATGCCTCAGAGTGATTCATTCAACAGATATTAAGTACCTGCTCTGTGTAAATTATTGTACGAGGTGGCAGGGAAGCGGGGTGAATGCCAAAGTCACCTATTTCACAGTGGAGAGGAAGAGACAGGCATTCCACAATTAAATATACAAAGAGATGGCTTACAAACTGTGGCAAATGCAATGAGCCCCAGGCTGCTGAGCTAGAGTTACAGGGGCGTGCAGCCCACAGGATGGGTGGTGACATTCTCCCAGAAGAGGTGACATTTAACCAGGGCTAAGGGTGCCAATGAATCAGACAGAGGAGTGAGAACCTAGGAAATTCCTCTCCAAGGAGAGGGGCCAGCATGTGCAAAGGGCCCAGGTGCAGAAACATCATACATCCCAAAGTCTGAACTGGCTGTGGGAGAATCACCAGGAAGGGAGCCTGACTTATTTTTAGCGGCCAAACCTGAGAGGAAGAGCTGAGACCCAGTGGAAGAGCTCACAATGGTTAAAGCTTATTGAGTTTTAAGCCCTGGGCCTCTTTGAAGCTCTTCACCTCCATCTACCTAATAATCCTCACAAGCTTCAGAGAGCTAGGGCCTTTGGGAAGACACTGCAAGGCTGGAACACGTCATATTTACCAGGCTCAAATGTCAGAAACGTAAATGTCAAAGTGGGCGCTTGGCTCTACAACCAGCTGACCAAACTCTGGTTTTGTATGGCGGGGCAGGAACACTGCTTATGGACCTGGTTATGCCAGTGCCCTTTGCATGCTCTCCTGGGTTTCATGAAATCCCACTAGCAAATTCCTCATACCATAAAAGAACAGCAGCCCAAACCGGGGGATTTGGTTCTATCTATTCTAGACAGAAAGTACTAACTGCGCAGCGGGACCCTCGGGCTGAGCTCCGGAAGCCCGGGAGTCCAAAGGGAGCGCACCTGAACCTGGACACCAGCGCTGCGGGGAGAGGGTGAAAGCACCCTTCACCCAGCCCTAGGTGCCGTCAGGAACACGGGTCCTGCCACTGCTAGGTTTTCAGACCCCCGGGCGGGACCCCTCACTGGTCCAAGCTTCAGCTTCTATCCGCGCAAGGCGTCCTAACACACCCGCCTAGGTGCTCCCCGAGAGGTAACAAGGACATAAGTCCTCCAGGCGGTACCCTGTGAGTCCTTCACAGGCCCCAGGGGACCTCAAGGAGAGGCGGCCCCACGAACGAAATTTGGGGGTGGGACACACCGGGTGGGGACCCGCGGGACCACGCCCGCCCGTCAGCACTGCGCCTGCGCGGGCCTCGACTCGCGTGGCCTCCCCGGGCCAGCGGCGCCGGTTGCTTCCTGCAGGCCCAGCCCGGAGAGCCCTTCTCCGGCGCGGACCCAGCTGGGCCAACGAGCGGCCGAAACCCTCAGACGTCGCGTCCCCCGGGCTAACTAACCTGCATTTTCTCTCAACTCGCTCAGGCCCAGCCAGCCGCGGCACCCCCGCCCCTCAGCTCTCTTCCGCGCAGGAGCTCTGCCGCCGCCCCGCCTCTGCTCCCGGCCCAGCCTTCGCCCCGCCCCACGGGAACCACCTGGGCGGAGCCAGGGAGGACTAGCGCTCTCTCTGAGCCTGCGCCCGCTCCTCAAGAAACCAGGGCAGAAGCTGTGCGTGTGCGCGTGCGCGAGGCAGGACACGCCTACCGTCTGCCTCCGTGTTCCTGAGGCAATTCCCGGCTCTACCTTATTAGGACATGTCTTTGGCTTCCGAAAGGCTGAGACTGGTGGAGAGGTACCCGGTGTGGAGGCGTCTTCTCCAGCTGCAGACCAGTCGTATCGGAGGTCTCGGCCCAAGAACACAGAAACAGAAATGCGTTTTAGTGATCCAGTGTTACATTAACAGTGCTGCAGGGTTGTCTAGAATTCGTTCACTATCCTTTCGGCCTCTCTGATAGTGGACTATGTATCAGGCACTATACTGGGCTCTGCAGTTGCAGCAGTGATCACAACAGACCAAAAACGGAAAGGTGAAAACCCTTTCACCTGATTGAGCCCAAGCAATCCGTATTTGCAAAAGTGCTTAGCCCTTTGAGCACTGCACGGGAGGCAATGAGTAAAAATCTGCGCTGAGGATTGTAAAATACAGGTGTTGGGCCCCAGGCTTCTGTGCATGCAGCATTCTGAATTTGAGTTAAGAAAGCCGTATCCTTCGTTGGACACTTGAGCTAGGTGGCAAAGCGATCTCCCTCCCTGGACACCTGACCTAGGTGGCCGCCTTCTGGCAACGAAGCAGACACAGATAATATCCGTAGGGTAAGTATAGGACTCTCAGCTTTGACTACATTAGAACCACCTGGGAATCTTTTAAAAATGCAGCTACCCTGGGGCTCCATTCCCAAATTAAATCTCTAGCGATGGGACCTGGAACTGATAGGGTCTTAAAGATCCTCAGGTGTTGCTAATATACACAACCATTGGTATCAAGTGAATCAAATAATTCCTTGCAGATAAGGAGCTCTGATTTAATCATTTAAAAGATTCTTACGATTACCTAACTTCTTCCTACAGAATTATAGGTCTTCTTAAACATTTGTGTATTCATTTCATTTATCTGGCAGCAAACTGTGAATGAATTTTCCTGGTCTCACCAGAAAAGTCAGGATCAGGCTAGCTTGGAGTGGATTTTGCCCAGTGCTCATCCAGGGCGCTAGCATGGACGTGCCTCATTCCAGTCTTGGCTGCTTCCAGAGACCAACACTTACCTCCACCACAGGCTCCCTCTCTCTGGAGATTAACAAGTCAGATGCTCAAAGTCTAATGACTTATTCTCTCTTCAGAGAAAGGTGAAAGCTGCCTCTCTCACTTTCCTCAAAGATTCTTTCCTCCTGTGCTCCAGTTCCCAGTCCCTCCCACCTCCCCAGAAATGTCTGTCCCTCATTCCCTCACTCTTGGCTCTGGAGAAAATAATTATATCTCAGGAAAATATTCGAGCTGTAAGAATGGGAAAAGAAAAGAAATTGGGAAAAAAAGATTTCTATCTGTGGATGATATGATAGCATATTCAGAAAACCTTGGGAGAATCAACTTTTTTTTTTAATTTGGTTTTTAGGGCCGTACCCACAGCATATGGAAGTTTTCAGGCTAAGGGTCGAATTGGTGCTACAGCTGCCGGCCTACACCAGAACCACTGCAACGCAGGATCTGAGCCGCATCTGCAACCTACACCACAGCTCATGGCAACACTGGATCCCCAACCCACGAAGCGAGGCCAGGGATCAAACCTGCATCCTCATAGTTACCAGTTGGATTCATTTCCACTGCACCACGACAGGAACTCCCCAAATCAACTGTTTCATTCGTACTAACAATTCGAGAATCTGATACAGAAGCAGGACATAAAAATAACATACAAAAATAGCCTTAGTCTATTATTTACAGTAACAAACTAGAGAACATAAGGAACCATATTTCCAATAACAGAAAAGAAAGACTCAGGTGTAAACTCAAGAAGTACACAAAAACCTACATGAGTGTAATTATAAAATATTCCCAAAGATCACAAAAGTAGACTTGAACAAATGGAAAGAAATCCCTCATCTGAGGATAGGATGACCCAACATCTCAGACATGTCAACTTTCTTTAAGTTAATGCGCAAAATTTAACACAGTCTTATTTTGAAAACCTAACAAATTATTTTCTGAGGTAAGGTTGATTCTCAAGATTTTATGATAAAATAGTTCTCTTATGGGTTAAGGGTCTGGCTTTGTCAGCTGCTGTGGCCGGGTTCACTGCTGTGGCTCAGGTTCAATCTCTAGCCCAGGAACCTCTGCATACCTGGGGTGTGGCCAAAAATAAAAATATTAAAAAACTAAATTAAAAACTAAAAGCACTAGAAGAAAGCATGGGGTTATTTCTTTATAATCTAAAAGGGGGGGTGATAACTATTACTAAAAATCCAGAAAATCAAATTTTAAAAATGACAGATTTGACAATTAAAAAAAATTTTTTTTTCATAAGGATAATGAATACAGCCATGCCACCTCTGGTGTAAAATAAAAGGTTAAATAAGACTGTATATGTGTGTATATTCATACATGCTGAATTTGGCAAAGCGACCCACAGGAAGAAGAAATAGGGAACTCACGAAATTGTTAACTATGGTTGTAGGATAGGAGTGGGGGCACGGAGAAGTGGGGTAGCAAGAGAAAGCCGGGAGTGAGACGCCTCTGATAAACTTATTTAGGGGCAGATAAGTTTTGTGGGGCCTGAAACACATTTGATCTTGGAGGCTCTCCTTAAGGCACTCATATGTGGAACCTAAAAAACAAACAATAACACTCACAGAAAAAGAGATCAGATTTGTGTTATCAGAGGCAGAGGGTGGGGGGAGAAAGGAATGGATGAATGTGTTCAAAAGATACAAACTTCAGGTTATAAGGTAAGAAAGTATCGGGGATGTAATATACAACATGACTACAGCTAAAGTTGCTGTGTGATAGGTGGGAAAGTCTTTAAGAAAGTAAAATCCTAAGAGTTCTCATCAAAAGGAGAATTTTTTTCCCCTTTTTTCTTTCTTGTCTCTTTATTGAATCCCTATGAGATGATGGAGGTTTGCTGAACTTATTGTGATCACTTCACGATGTATGTAAATCGAACCATCATGCCCACGCCTTAAACTTACAGTGATGTATATCAATTCTTTTTCAATAAAACTGGAAAAAATATATAAGGAAAAAGAAAAAAAAAGATTGTAAAGTGGTTCTGAGACCCCCCTGTGAGGGATTTTGAGAACTGTTGTTCTAGAGATTAAATGAGATGTCATCTTCTAGAATAATGTCTATACAGAGTAGGCATTCAATAAATGTTTTTTAAAATAACATTAACTGTGGAGTTCTCATGGTGGCTCAGAGGGTTAAGAACCTGACATTGTCTTTCTGAGGATGCAAGTTCGATCCCTGGGCTTGCTCAGTGGGTTAAGTATTTGGCATGGCTACAGGTTGTGGCATGGGTTGCAGATGAGGCTCAGATCCACTGTCGCCATGGCTGTGGCATAGGCTGGCAGCTGCAGCTCCAATTTGACCCCTAGCCAGGGAACTTCTGTATGCCCTATGTGCAGTCATAAAATGGGGGGGGGGATGTCATTAGCTGAGATGTGGCAAGAACAGTAATTGTATTATGCTGTATTTCCTGTCCTTATAATTTGTCAAGTGATACAACATAGGCATACAAGGAACTAAATAAAGTACAATTTCTGTGTTGAACAGAGATCAGAGTGTAGAAATACTATGACCAAATTTTAAAAAATATGAAGTTTAAAAAAAGGATACAAAATTATGAACATAACAGTAGGCATGAAAGTGAATACTTATTTAGAATGGAGAAAGAAACAGTTACAAAAATTACCAATTTTCAAAATCTGGCAAATTATACACACATCACAAAATACAGCAAAAAAAAAACATAATATGTGTATAAATTAACTATCTGGCCCATCTCTTTGATATCACTGACTCACTTCTGGCCTGTACCCATCAAGCTCGGTTTCTTCTAGAACTACCTGAATACCTCATTCCAAGAACAGAGGTCCATACACTAGATTCATATCACATTTTGTTCTCTGGCCCTTTAACTTCAGGTCACATCACTGGGTGAGAGGTCAATGGCAGTTCCCCGGCTGTCATTTCTATCCTGGATGGCCAGCGATACCGCACATGGAAATAACTGCAGATACATAAATGCCTTTTTCCTTTTTTTTCTTTTTTAGGGCCACACTTGCAGCATATGGAAGTCCGCAGGCTAGGGGTTGAATCAGAGCTACAGCTGCAGGCCTTGCACCACAGCCACAGCAACATGGGATCTGAGCCGCGTCTGTTACCTACACCACAGCACACAGCAATGCCGGATCCCCAACGCACTGACCGAGGCCAAGGATCAAACCAGCGTCCTCATGGATACTAGTCGGATTTGTTTCCACTGAGCCACAACAGGAACTTCTTTTTATTTATTTAAATGTTAGTAAGGAGAGTTGGGGTCTGCTCCCTGGAGACCTATTAAATAGACATCAAAGCTGTCTCTTTGGTCTCACATGGCCTGGTACCCATGACCTCCAGCCCTGCCCCCGCGGCTGCCTCCAGGGTGGCCTCCATGCTGCTCCCTTCCATAGCCTCAGACACAACGTCCACTAGCCAGCTCTCTGCAATGTGTCTTGTAATAGGGCTTGTTTTAAAGTTCCGGGTGGTAGCGTTAGCTGTAGGTCTGTGCCCCCCACTTATGAGATGTCCTGGACTTCTTCGTGGTGGAGCTGGTGCTTATGGGAGGGGAAGGGAGGAGCTGAGCTTGCCACCCCTGGCTGCTCTGGCTCCACATCTGGATGATCTTTTGAGTCACTTGTCCCCCAGTGCCTTGCAGCAACTCACACCCATCAGATGGAGACTGGGACGCCTGACGCTGGCAGGTCTGCCTTTCTTTGTTATTCTCTCCACCCAGGCAGTGGGCTGGGATGCTCTGCAGCTTCCAGCTTGTTCACTTGTGCAGCCTTCATCCTGCAAGGATGCGTCACAAGGTCCCCTCATGGACCTTTAGCTGTTTCCTCCCAGAGTCGTCACTCATGCCGCCCCCTGGGCAGAGACCAGCACTCTTGCTGACGAGCTGGAAGCACCTGTGGGGATGAAGTTTGCAAAACTGCCGGGGCCAAGCCGACTTGGCTTCCCCCGACCCTTGGCGTCTGCATGGCTGCATTTATCTGTCCTGGGGCCACAGACTCCATTGCTGCCACATGCGTGTGCAGTGTCTGCTGCAGGGCCTGGGGCTGACCCATCAGATTTCATGATTGCAGAGCTCAAGGGAATCCACTGGGCCTCCCATGAACAGAATGCATGTGAGAGACCTGTTGGATTTAGTTCCCTCCAATGTTAACCGAAGTGGGGCTGGGTATCTCAGCGACCATGGAGGCTGAATCCTGGCCCCGGGTTCTTCCCATCCTCAGCTGCAGACACAGGTAGGGTGGCCTGGGAGCTGCTGTGACCCTCTGCTGGTGGCCTCAGGATATACAGATGTTTGTCCCAGCCGGTAAGGAGGCCTCTGGTAAGTCTGAAGGGAGCTTTAGATGTTGGCCCTGCATCTCTTAATGATGGACAGAGATCCCTCCAGACTTCGAGGGAGGCAGCCCAGTGTGCAAATCTCTCCCTCTGGTGCCTGGCCACGTACAGGGTGCTCATCAGCCTGTGGCTGGTCGGCAGCAGCAGGACTTAAGGCAGTGGTTTTGTGGGCTGGTGGCTGCGATGCTCAGATTCGGACAGAGCTGTGCCCATCCATTACTCCTCTTTCTGAGCAAGATTGGGTCTCTCTCAAACATACATAAACATCTCACACACGGCTATTGATTTGCCCTCTTGAACAAGCCCCCGAAATGGCAGCCATGGGGTGTGTAATAAAATCAGATTCAAGGCTCATGGCCATCTTTTTTCTAACACAGCTGTGCTTTTAGGTGTTTGATCCTCCTGGGTGGCCTCGAACCCCAGCCCTGGGGTTCTGTCTCCTCGGGGGCCTGTGCCGCCACCGGGTCACATTTATCCTCTGCAGCCCTCTGTGACCTGTCACAATTACACGCCCCTTTGTCCTTGCTCCCCAACAGCCTCCCTTTAGGCAAAGAGTCTCTGTACAACCATTTTTCTGTGCAAAGTTTTAGGTGGCATTCAGCAGCTTTTGCTTCTGTCTCCTCAAGCTTAGCAATGACTCTCCCGCTGTGAATTCTTGATGTTTTTGCCCACAATGGCTCACTGCCAAGATGGAAGACTTGAGTTTGGCCTTTCTGCCAGTGGCTGCCTATTTCCCCATTTGCTTCCAGGGTAGGTGTTTATGACTCCTCAATAAATGATGAATGGACTTAAAACAGACCAATTCCAAAATTAAATGCAATGTATGGATTTCCTAACAGGCAAGTATAAGCAAAATGCCTTCATGTAGCACAAGCACCCATAGATGGAAATGCGAGTCACATCCTGACATACTTCACAGAGGCTTCTCCTGCGATCTAGGCGCATATAGGATATTACCATTCTTGGCATTGGCATTTTCTAAGAAAATGCCTGATATTACTGACTCCTGCACAAATTGGTGGGAAAGCTACAGCTGGCCTTAAAATGTAGTGACTATAAATCTTTGCCTTATAGGATCCTGAATATTAGCAATGGTGTTATTGGTCCATTGTTCCCTCTGGTCCCAGAAGCAGCAGATAAGCGAATTCACACAATAAGCTAATCTCACAATTTTCTTTTTCCCTGAGACAAAGGCCCACATATGAAGATTCAGCTGAGTGGTTAAAAGAGCAATTTTAATGAGCTATCATTAACTTTGGGACTCCACAGCTGCTGCCAGATAATCTGAAATTTCAGATTCTCAACATTATTTCTATTGGATCTTTGGGGAGACATCACCCCAAGACTGGCTTGTGTGCCATTCCTCAGTTAATGAAAAACTGCACTCAATTCCCCTTCTTTTTGCTTCATTGCCTCCCATTCCCTGCTTACATGTCTTAAAATTAAAAAAAAAAAAAGGAAAATGAGAAAAATGTACTGATGTGTTATTGCAGGAGATGACTGCGTGGCTGCCAGCTTCTATCAGTCTGGAGATGAACTGGAAATTAACATGATTAAAAGGTGATAGATACAGGTACAACCAGATGCTGAGATGATGGCTACAGTGAAAATATTTAGTAGTTTTTGGAGCCCTGAGGACGACTGAACCCAGTGAGCTATATACTATAAAAGACACTTTGGGGGAGAATTCTGGTATCTGTGACCATGGGGAGAGCTGTTTTCACAGAAGGCTATGGCTATTGGATTTCAGCAACAATCTTCTAGGAAAAGAAGTAAAATGAAAAAACAGGACAGCTTTTGATGGAACTTAATATTTTAGCTTCTCAGGTTTCATAAGGGGTGCTCATCAACCTGCGTATAAATAAAAATTCCTTGGAGATTGCTGAAATGCAGATTCCAGATCCTACCCCTAGAGATTCTGTTTCTACAGATGTGGGTAGAGGCCAGTAATCTGCCTTTGGGATCACTCAGGCGATCCCCAAACTGGCGATCCTTAGACCACGTTTTGTGAAATCCTACTTCCATGTATCTCTAGAGTTCTACATGGTCTTGTGGAGGGGCAGTCATGATGCCCACGGTAAGCATTTTCCACATCCTTATAAATGTTAAAAAAAAAAACAGGTATAAAATGGAAATACAGTATTTCTAACAGCTCCATAAAAATGAGACGAGCCACATTCCACAGCCAGATCCCTGGTGGGCGGTCTTCTCCTTCCCCACTCCCAACCTCCAGGGCTCTGCTGTGGACCGCAAGGGGGTGGGACCTGCAGGCAAGTTGCTCAGCACCCCGTCCCAGCTGGCGACCTCACCTGAGCGTCAGTCCTGGGAAGCGTAGTGCGAGGAGTTGGGGATGGGAGGAGAGGCGCCCCTTCTGGACACTATGGACACTCCCCCGTCAGCTGCTCTGGAGGTCTCCTGCACCCTTCCCCACATCCAGAGGTGTCTCTCCAGGGTTTTAGCACCAGCCCAAGGCCCCACCTTGGCGCTTCCAATACTCTGGGGCCTCCCCAGCAGCAAGCTAGCTTCGTTCTTGTAACACCATCCTCCCCCACTCCTTCTGTTCCCCTAGCGCTGGGCATGGCAGGTGCTTTCTGTGCTTACTAATCTCTGAGATATCTCACTTTTCCCCTGTGGCTCTTTTAGTTCTCCCAACACTTTGGAACTAGTTTTCTATATTCAATCCCATCTGTCTGAAATATCCAGTATAGTTTGCTTTTTTTCTCAACTGGATCCTAACAGTGAAATTATGTCCATTTCTTTTCTCTATTTTTTTTTTTAGTTTCTACGCCTGTCTTACTTTTTCTAAAATAACAGCTTGATTGAGCTATAATTCACACTATAAAACACATCATTTGAAAGTATACGATTCAGTCATTTTTAGTATATTTATAATGTTGTGCAACCATCACCGCTATCTAACTACAAAACACTTTCATCACCCCAGAAAACCCCAAACCTGGTTAGCACTCATTCCCCATTCGTCCTTTTCCTCAGAGCCTGGCAACCATTAACCTACTTCCTATCTCTGTGGATTTGCCTATTCTGGACATTTAATATAAACGGAATCATACATATGTGGCTTTTTACGTCTAGCTTTTTTCACTTAGCTTAAAATGTTTCAAGGATCATCCATGTTGTAGCCTGGGTCACTACTTCATTCCTTTTTATGACTGAATAAAATTCCATCATATAAATGTATTATCTTTTATTTATTCATTCACAAGTTGACAGACATTCATGTTGTTTATACTTTTTGGTTATTATGATAGAAATCAGAGAGCAGCCCTGTGACCATCTTGCATTCTTTTGGGGCACTGTAGATTCCTTAGAACCAAAAAAAAAAAGGCCTTTTTTGTGATTGGAAAATCTGAAAAACAAAAAATTTAATAAGTTTGCTCTCAAGGAAAATCATAAAATTTCCTTGAATTTACCATTTCATTAAAACACTTGCCCTATGAGTTAGTGTCCTGTAAATGGTATTACCTATTCTAAAGAGAATAGATTTATCCAACTGAACTATTCATGGACATTTGGGCATTTTTTTCTTTAGATACTGCTCTCTATCCTTGTGTCCATGCCTTTATCACCTGCTCACCAGCAGAGTCTGGGATCATGCTTCTCACTGAGTTTGGTAGAACATTTGCTGCTACGAACATTTGCGTAAAAGCTTTTGTGTGAATGTATTTTCAGTTCTCTCGGGTGCAACTGTCTAGGTGCAATTCCTGGATCATGTAGTAACTCTGTTTAACTTTTACAGGAACTTACAGTTTTCTAAACCTGTGGCACCATTTTTTATTCCCACCAGCAATGGACAAAGGTTCCAGTCTTTCCACATAATCACTAACACTTGTCTTTTTGATTATAGCCATTCTAGTGGATATAAACTGACATTCATCGTACTTTTATTGGAATTTTCTCAGTGACTAAATGAGGCTAAGTATCTTTCCATGTGCTTTTTGGCCATATACATGTATCTTTTTTTGAAAAAAAAGTTGAAATTCTTTAATTTAACCCATTTTTAATTGGATTTTTATTAGTGAATTGTAAGGGTTCCATATGTATTGTAGATACCAGCCCCTTGTTCGATATATGATTTGCAAAAATTATCTCCCATTCAGTGGATTGTCTTTTAACTTCCTTCCTCCTTCCTTCCTTTCTCTTTCTTTCCTTTTTAGGGCCACACCTGTGGCATATGGAAGTTCCCAGGCTAGGAGCTGAATCAGAGCTGCAGCTGCAGGCGTACACCACAGCCACATCCACACCAAATCCAAGCCGCATCCACGACCTATGCCATAGCTTGCAGCAACACTGGATCCTTAACCCACTGAGGAAGGCCAGGGATTGACCCCACATCCTTGTGGACACAATATCAGGTTCTTAACCTGATGAGCCATAATGGGAAATCCTCTTTTCACTTTCTTGACAGTGTCCTTTAAGGTACTAACTTTAAAAATTTTAGTGATGTCCACTTTATCTAATTTTTCTTTTGTTGCTTGTGCTTTAGGTGTCATAGCTAAGTAACCCTTGTCCACTCCAAGGTCACAAAGATTTAGATCTATGTTTTTTTCTAAGAGTTTTTTACTTTAGCTCTTACATTGAGGCCTGTGATCCATTCTGAGTTAATTTTTGTACATAGTATGAGACAGGAATCCAGCTTCATTCTTTTGCATGAGGATATCTAGCTGTCCCAGCACCACCTGTTGGAATGACTGTTCTTTCTCCATTAAATTGTTTTGGCGTTCTTGTCAAAAACCGTATGATCATAATTGTGAGGGTTTATTCCTGGACTCTCGATTCAATGTGTGTATTCCCATGCCAGCACTAGAGTGACCTGATAGATAATCTGAATAGGCCTATCTGTATTAAGTAAATTAGATCAATAACTATAACCTTCCAAAACTTTTCAAAAGAAAGCCCCAGGCCTAGACTGATTCACTGGTGAATTCTACAAAACATTTAAGGAAGAAATTATACCAATTTTCTAGAATCTCTTCTGGAAAACAGAAGTGGAGAAAACACTTCCTAACTCATTCTATGAGGCCATTGTTATCCTAATACCCAAATCATACAAAGACATTACGAGAAAGGAAAACCTTATTTCAATTTCTCTCTGAATATAGAGGTAAGAATCCTCAACAAAACAGTATCAGATTGAACCCAGTTATGTATAAAAATAATTGTGCATAATGACCAAGTGGAATTTATTCTGGGCATGAAAGTCTGGTCCATTAATTGATTAGAAAATCATTTAATGTAATCCACCCTATTAACAAGTAAAGAAAAAAGTATATGATGATATCAATAGATGCAGAAAAAGCACTTGACAAAATCTAACACCCTTTCATGATAAAAACTCTCAGCAAACAAGGATAAGAGGGGAATTTCCCCCACTTGATAAAGAACATCCACAAAAAGCCAACCAGCTAGCACCATACCTAACAATGAAAAACTAGATACTTTCCCACTAAGAGCGGGAACAAGGCAAGGATGCCCACTCTCAGCACTTCTATTCAACATCCTGCCAAAAGTCCTAGCTAATACAGTAAGACAGGAAAGCCAGTAGACTTTTCCATAGCAAACGAAAAGCTGATTCTAAAATTCATATAGAAATACATATTTTATATATTTCATGGAATAGCCAAAATGACCTTGAAAAAGAACAGTTAGAATCCTGATACTACCTGACTTCAACACTTAATATTAAGCTACAGTAATCAATGCAGTGTGATACTGGCATCAAGATGGATGGATCAGTCAATGGAGCAGAACAGACTCAAAAAAAGACCCACACATGGACCACTTTTCAACAAGGGCGCAAATGCGATTCAGCAGAGAAGGGATAATTAGATGTCTATATGCAAAAAAGAATAAGAATGTAGATCTGTATCTCACACCCCAAACCAAAATTAACTCA
This sequence comes from Catagonus wagneri, assembly GCA_004024745.2. Taxonomy (NCBI): domain Eukaryota; kingdom Metazoa; phylum Chordata; class Mammalia; order Artiodactyla; family Tayassuidae; genus Catagonus; species Catagonus wagneri. The sequence continues at coordinate 2,977,994 of PVHT020003144.1, read as the reverse complement.
AAATGAATCACTGGCTTAAATATATAACCTAAAATTTTTAAAACTTCTATAAGAAAACCTAGGGCAAAATCTTTGTGATTTTGTGCTGAGCAATGTGGTCTTAGACTCAACACACACACACACACACAAAACAGGATCTATAAAGGAAAAAAAATGATATGCTAGAAGTCCTCAAAATTAAGAATTTCTGTTCTTTAGAAGACACTATTAAATGAATGAAAAGATAAGCCACAGACTGGGGGAACATACTTGCAAAATCATGTATATGATAAAAGACTTGTATCCGGAATATGTAAAGAACTCTCAAAACTCATTAAGAAAACAAACAACCAGCCAAAGGGCCAGAAGTCTTCACCGAGAAAGATACACAGTTGGCAAATAGCACACATAAGACACTCCACATTGTTATTACTTAAGGCAATACCAGTTAAGCCACATGATCGAGTACGTATCTGCAGGGGGCTAAAATTTAAAAGGCCAACCACTCCAAGGGTTGACAAAGACGTAAAGAAACTGGATCTCTCATACACTTTGGGGGAAATGTAAAATGGTGCAACCACTTTGGAAAAAACACTCTGGCAGTGTCTTAGAAAGTTAGACATCCATCCATCTACCATATGATCCAGCTATTCTAGATCTGGGTATTTACCTATAAGACAAAAAAAATTTTAAAGCATATGTCCATACAACAATCTGCATTCAAATACTTACAGCATCTTTATTATCAATGGCCCCAAACTAGAAACAAGCCAAATGTCCATCAAAAAGGAAGCGCACTGTCATATATCCATATGACAGAATTCTCCTTCTACTCAAAGGAGTGGGCTGTTCTTAAATGCAAGCACATGGATGATTCTTGGGATAATTATGTTCTGAAAGAAGCCAAGCCAAAAAGAATACATCCCATATGATTCAGCTGTACATCCTTGAAAATGTAATATAATCTATAAGGACACACTGCCTACCTGTGGTGCCCAAGATGGGAAGTTTGTAGGAAGGCACAAAACTGTAGGATTGTGAGGAAGCTTTAGGGTGAGGGTTGAGTCTGTGATTGCCATGATCCTTTCACTGGTGCGTCCCACTGTCAAAATGTATCAAATCTGTTCATTTACAAGTGTAGGTTATTTCATGTCAATCTGTTTCTCAATAAATTTGACTGTTTCAAAAGGTTCTCGGGTACTTCCCTTCGCGGCTCAGCAGTCAACGAGCCCTACTAGCATCCATGAGGATGGGGGTTCGATCCCCACCCTCACTCAGTGTGTTAAAGGATCCGGTGTTGCTGTGGCTGTGGTGTAGGCCGGCAGCGGCAGCTCCAATTCGACCCCTAGTCTGGGAATTTCCCTATGCTGTGGGTGTGCTCCTAAAAACTAAAAAAAATAAATAAAGTAAAAAAATAAAAGTTCTCAGTTCAGAGTCAGCTGGTCTAAGCCTCCTTTCTGAAGAATTGCTGTGCCCAGAGGAGGAGCTGGGGCTTCAGTTTGCAGGGTTGTCCTCACAGCAGCTGCCAAGTCTGGCCTTGTCCACCACCCGAGTTTTTCTGGAGTCCTTCCTGCACAGCTCAGCATTTCTACCATCTAGATCCTAATACACACCTGGATTCCCAGGCAGACTCCTATGAGATTACCGTCGTTTCACCCTCCTGCCATCCATTCTTTGTACTGAATTTTCTTTCTTTCTTTCTTTCTTTCTTTCTTTCTTTCTTTCTTTCTTTCTTTCCTTCCTTCCTTCCTTCCTTCCTTCCTTCCTTCCTTCCTTCTTTCCTTCCTTCCTTCCGTCCCTTTTTTTTTTTTTTTGTCTTTTTAGGGCTGCACCCAAGGCATATGCAGGTCCCCAGGCTAGGGATCAAATCGGAGCTACAGTTGCCAGCCTATACCACAGCCACACCAACTCAGGATCCAAGCCACATCTGTGACCTACATCATAGCTCGTGTCAACGCCGGATCCTTAACCCACTGAGCAAGGCCAGGGGTCAAACCTGTATCCTCATGGATGCTAGTCGGGTCTGTTAACTGCTGAGTCATAACAGGAACTCCTATTCTCCTATTTAAACCTGTTGACAAATTCTCACTGATTCTGAATGGAACACATACCCTTTCACAGACCCTACAAGGTTCTGTGGCCAGAAACCTTCACTTCTCTGCCTCATGGCGGCATCCTTGGTCTCTCCAGCTCCGCATTCCAGCTGCCCATCTGGGATTTGGGGTTCCTCCCTCATTGATCCCTCTTTTGCTTCAAATCATACACAATACAAATGTCAACTAATAGATATGTTGCCCCGGTAACTGGAATATTACGGGTAGAGTGACACTTTTCTAAAATGCTGAACAAGTTGGTAAAATTCCAATCAAAACAAAGCATAATCGTCCCTGTTTTTAAAGAGAATTGATCGTCTAGAAAATCTGTTGCATTCTTAGAAAAATTCACTTCAAACTGGACAAAAATGTATGCTTAAATTTAAGCAGGTTTTACAGCAGCATACAAGTCCTATGTCCCTCAATTCCCCCCATTGGGGCCAGCAGTCCTCCCCTCCCCACCTAGTCACTGAAGTGGCCACAAAATTCGAATTTTTTTTTTTTGTCTTTTTAGGGCCGAACCTACAGCATATGGAAGTTTCCAGGCCAGGGGTGGAATCCGAGCTGCAGCTGCCAGCCTATACCACAGCCACAGCAACACGGGATTCGAGCTGCGTCTGCGACCTACACCACAGCTCACAACAACACCGGATCCTTAACCCACTGAGCGAGGCCAGGGATGGAACCCGCAACCTCATGGTTCCTAGTCGAATTCGTTTCCTCTGCCTTGTGAGGTTGGTTGTTTTCAAAATCGACTTCGCTCATCATCCTAAGGCCAACCACAAGGACATTTCTTAAGCTCTGAGAGAATCCTAAGAAAGATATGGCATTTTTCAGATGTCCTGGGGATAATGTCCGCCCAGACGGACAGCCTCCCCTTTCAGGAGCCCATTTCCACCAGCCACAGGGAACCAGCTTTGTGCCATGTCAACGCCATCAAACTACTTCAAGGAAACCATGACCATGGCTTGGGCATAAGAATCAACGCACAGGAGAAGTCAGCTCATCCCCTTGACCAGTTTCCTCAATTGGAAGATGGGGACAACAACTCCTCAGGTTATTGCAAATAGTCAATGATCTAATAAGGGCAAACTCAGAATAGTTCCCACATGTGGTGGGGGCTCCGTGTGGACTAGCTTTATGATGCCATGCCGCGGGACTTACATTATTGCAAAATAAGATGAGGATTTTTTTTTTTTTGCCGCACCCTCGGCATGCTGAAGGGATCAAATCTGTGCCACAGTGACCAAGCTGGATCCTCAACTCACTGAGCCATCAGGAAATTCCAAGTTGAGCTTTTTTTTTTTTTCCTTTTACGGCCGCACCTGGGGCACATGGAAGCTCCTGGGCCAGGGGTCTAGTCACAGCTGCCAGCCACGGCCATAGCCACAGCCACACTGGATCTGAGCCGCATCTGCAACCTACGCCACAGTTTGCAGCATTGCTGGATCCTAAACCCACTGAGCGAGGCCAGGGATCAAACCTGCATCATGGAGACACTGGGTTCTTAACCCACTGAGCCACCAGGGAACTTCAAGGTGAGTTCTTCTTAAACTCCAAGTGGAACATCTCGTGGAATGTTCTCGGCTTCGCCTTCTCTTGGAGCTTCGCCTGCTCTAGAGAAGATGCCCACCTCCCCCCTAACTTAAGCCAGATCTAAGTTGGCCCAAGAACTCCACTCCCTAAGGCCCTGTTGTCCAATAACTCCCCTCCAACCATTTCTGGCCCATTGATCTGGCTCCTCTTCACTGTTTCTCAGGCTGCTCGGGCTGGAAAGACTGAAATCAGGATTCATGTTTCAGAGCCTTCGTTCTGGTCCCACTATGCCCTCCTGCTCTTTCGTCAGACCTGCACCCACCCTCCAGCACTGCCCACGTCAGGCCTGGACGGGAGCAGCTGAACATGGCGGCAGAAACACACAATCAGTTGCAAATGTCTTGCTGCAGATATGTGACCGGACACTTCCAGTGGGCTCTCAACACTTCACTGCCCTGGTCTAGTCATGCTCCCCCTGTCCTAGAGAACAGTTTCACAGCTTCTCTCTTCTCAAAAATCCTTCTCCCTCTCCTCGACCTGAGAAAGTGACTTTGTGCTTATTCCACCAAGAAAAACAGTCAGAAGAGAAGCTTCCAGGCTCCCACTGCCAGCCCCGTTCACATGTACATGAGCCCACCATCTCTGCCGGCTCCCTGCCTTGACCGTCCTGTCCGAGCTGCCAAGAAAGAGAAGCATACCCCCCCCACCCCCGCGCCATCACTGGTCCTCAGCTGGACTCTGGCCCGACCCATCCCTCCTCCATCCTGTGCCCGCTGTCGGCATTTCCCTCTGTACTGGAGCTTTCTCATCAACGCACCACATGCTGACATACCTCCCACCTTACAGGCAAAAACCCTTCCTTGACCCCACCTTCCCCTCCAGCTACAGAAAAGTTCTTCAGAGCCACTTTCCAACAAAGCTCTTAGAAGACTGTGTTCTTGGCCCCCACGCCCCTCTCCCTCCCATTCTGTTTAACTCACTTCAGTCAGGCTTTTGTTCACCAGTTAAATGGGCTTTTGTTGAGGTCACCCTTGACCCCACGCTAGGAAACCCAATAAACAGCTCATTCTCAGTGCACTTGTTCCCCTGCCCTGAGGAGATTCGACTAGGTTGCTCACGCCCCTTTCATGAAACCCTTCCTTGGTGTGGCTGCCCCGACCCCAGATTCTCCAGATGCAGCCCCTCCACCAGCTGCTCCCCTTCAGCCCTCTTGCTGGATCTCTCTTCTCCTCTCAGCGAGGATTTCACCGGTTCTCAGTTCCCAGCCTTCTTCTCTACACGCTCTTCTTGGGTGACCAGAGCTGGTGCTGTGGCTATAAACAAACGCCATATGTATGCAGGCGGTTTCAGAAATGGCTCGGGCTGTGAGCAATCCTCGGTGGCCTGGCTGCTGAATTTAGGGACTAGTTCTGGCAGAAGGCGGGTCATATGCTGCCTAGTAAAGGAGGAGAGCAGGTGGCAGTTAAGGGCCTGGGGCCCCTGAGGGTCTGGGACTTGGTGGGAAGTGCTGTGGTGAGAATGGGCTTTTAGCCCGTGGCCGGCACTTCGGTTAGAAAGGTTAAAGTAGGAACCAATACACTTTATATTTTGAAACAGTCTGGCAGAAAGTGTAGCTGAAGTTCACCAAAACATCACAGTTCTTTACTTTCATAGGATGCGAGAGATTGTATGCCATACCATTTCCAACGACAAAAACAAAATGTGTGTGCCAGGAACTACCACAGCATTGCAGGTCAATTAAACATCAAACAAACAAACAAACACAAACCCCAGCCAAACAAACTTACAGAAAAAGAGATCAGATTTGTGGTTACCACAGGTGAGGGGTGAGAGAAGGGGGATTCGATGAAGGTAGTCAAAGGGTACAGACTCCCAGGTGGGTTTTGTTTTTGTTTTTGTTTTTGTTTTTTTGCTTTTTAGGGTCACACCCGTGGCACATGGAGGTTCCCAAGCTAGGGGTCGAATCAGTGCTGTAGCTACTGGCCTACACCACAGCCACAGCAACGCGGGATCCGAGCCAAGTCTGCGACCTACGCCACAGCTCACGGCAACACCGGATCCTTAACCCATTGAGCGAGGCCAGGGATCGAACCTGCATCCTCATGGATGCTAGTCAGATTCGTTAACCGCTGAGCCACAAAGGGAACTCCTCCCAGATATAAGAAACAAGTCCTAGAGGTGTATGCACAACGTGATTAATGTAATTAACACTGCTGCATGTTATCTATGAAAATTGTCTGGAGAGTGAATCCTAAGAGTTCTCGTCACAAAGGAAAACATTTTCTTTCTTTTATTTAGTATCTATGAGGGATGTTCACTGAACTTACTATGATAATTATTTCACAATGTAAGTCAAATCATTATGCGGTACACAAACTTATACAGGGCTGTATGTTGATTATAGTTCAATCAAACTGGGGGAAAAAAATTTGGAAGGGTGAACGATTAATGCGGCTTACCTGAAAAAGAACCCCTTAAAAGCAAGGGAGTCACAAAGAGGAAAGATAATGTCAGGAACACTGCTGTAGAAAGGGATGCGGATGGAGCTCCCTGGTAGCTCAGCGGGTTAAGGACCTGGCATTGTTGTTGCTGTGGCTCAGGTTGCTGCTGCAGCATGGGCTCGACCCCTGGACTGGGAATTTCCTCCTAAGTGGGAAATACTGGTTTGAAGTTGAGTCTCCCGTTGGCCAAGAGCCTGAACTGGAGATGTCCCTCGGCCATGAGAAGGATAGTCTTCACGACTGAAATCTTCCGACTTCCAAGTTGACTGAGAGAAAACAGGTATTTCTCTTCCTCAAAGAAGGTTCCATGAGGAAGGCGTGGCGTCTCACCTCTTGAATTCAGCAGAGGAAGTCAGGTTCATTTGACATGAACGTGAGCACTGGTCAGAAGTGACGACCTCGCTGAGGCTGCAACGCCCCTCGTGTGCTCTCATTCTATTCTCACTGTATCTCTGTGAGGTAGGCAGGTATTTATCATACTCTGAGGGAAAGGAAATAATCAGAACTTAAGGAAAGTGTGCCAGTGCACAAAGCTGGAAAATGAAGGGACGCGTGTCTTTCTAACAGCGAGAAATGAGAAAGGGAAGGAATGTGGACATCTGGGGTTCACTGATGCTGCTCCTGAGGGATGAGGACTTTGGTGAGTAAAAACCCTGCCTAGAGTGGAATCACCAATCAGAAACTGTCTCAACGGTCCCCGACCGTTTGGAGTATGAGGACATCTCCCTAAAAGGAAATTCGGCCAATTCTCTAGCACAGTGAAGATGTAACGGAAGATATGTGAAATAATCAGGAGTTACTAGGAGCTCCCTGGTGGCTCAGCAGGTTAAGGATCTGGCATTGTCACTGCCATGGCTGCAGTTACTGCTGTGGCTCAGGTTCGATCCCTGGCTCGGGAACTTCCACATGCTGCAGGCGTAACAAAAAAACATTCGGGAGTTGCCATGAGCTCATTACCACTCCTGAAGGAATACAATTTTTAATATGTTTGTATATATATTCACACAACCTTCGATGAGTGTCCTTAATGTATCATTTGAAACTGGAGGTTTCATGTTACCAAGTCAAACCATCCTTACTTCCTCCAGCAACCTTCACCTTCAACTTCTTGATAGGGCTGTTCTGGAAGGAAGGGGAGGTGGCAGGGACTAGGGACCAGATGGCCATGACAACATGACAGTGAGGCAAGGGGCACAGACCCAACACCACACATCTCTGAGTCCAGCCATCTTTTACTCATCGAGGCAAATTGTCCTTCTTCCTCCACCTCTTTTCTTCTAAAGCCAGTTTTTTTAGGTGTGTGTAAATCACCATAGATCTTGTTAAAAGGCAGATTTTGATCTGGCCTGTCTGGGGGAGAGCCTAAAGCTCTGCATTTCTAACCAGCTCCCTGGTGAAGCCATACTGCTGGCCTTCAGACAACATGCCAAGTAGCACGTCAGTGATTTTCAACATTGACTGCCCCGTTAGAATCACCTGGAAAGGTTGAAAACATGCAATGTCTGGAGTCCACCCCAAGGGATTCTGATTTCACTGGCTTAGCGGGTGATGGAAGCTGGCAAGAAATTTGAAACTTCTCAGGTACGGTTAATAAGGACCCAGAGTTGAGAGCCACTGTCTCAGAGATGCCATCTGCCTCTAGTAAAACAAGATTTTCCACCGTAATCATTGCCCAGGAAAGTGCTTTGGAACCCTAGCCTCCTCTCATGTAGATCAGCCACTGAAGAATAAAGCACAGAGGAAAATATGTTATTGTTATGCTAAATCAAGCCAAAAAACATGCTGGGACTTTGGTGTGTGATGGCTCTCACTCATGATTGAACATGTTCACACGTGATGTGTGGCTGATGGAGAGGAGGCTAGGCTAGAAGTCAGAGACCTCCACGCCTTCCTGAATCTGAGCTGCCTCATATGCAAATCACATGCTACTTTGAGCACTTTGGAAGCCTTGTAAGGTCATGCACGTCCAAGGTCACACTGCCTCCCAGGGCCGGGCCTCGGCAGGACAGTGAGGAGAGGAGCTGGCCGCCCCAGTCCTGGTCCTCCTGGATGTCCTTTTCCCGCCTGGGAGCCAGGTTCTCAGAACAGTCCCTGTTCCAGCATCGGCGACAGCACTTGAGAAGTGTTTAGAAATGCAATTTGTGGGCCCCACTCCAGACCTGCTGAATCAAAATTTCTGGGTAAGGCTCAGTGACCTGAATTTTAACACAGTCCCCAGGTGTTTATGGTCAACTTGGAGAAGCGCTGGAATATGGGATTTGTGCCACCTTTGGGACCTCGCCCCAAATTCGCACAACTGGCTTGTGGGTCCTTGAGCCAGAAAGCCAGTCCCCAGCAGCAGGTGGCCCCAGGCAGCTCATTTCTGAGGCTGGAGGTGAACAAGTAATGGCCACAGGCAGAGCCCATGATTCCTCTCTTTACCAGGACAAGCCCAGGGAAGCCCGGAATTGAACGTTCAGCTCACAGAAGATCTTTTCAGGGTCCTGGTGAGAGACCAGTTGTTTCCAGAGGTGGCCCAGAGGGGCTGCGGGGCGGACTAGCCCTAGGAACCTCCCTGTTAGATCTTTCTTTGGAGGGTGTGTTTGCCCCAGGACTTACTGACTTCCCGGTAAAGCCCACCGCAGTGGCCCCCAAATCCTGTGATGAAATGTTTCCAGCTGCAAGCTTTCAGAGAATGGTCCCCAGGCAGCAGCCTCCGTGCCATCTAGGCACTTGTTAGAAATACACATTCGCAGGCTCCAGCCCAGGCCCACCAAATCGGAACTGTATTTTAGCAAGCCCACACGGGATTCAGCTGTGCACCAGGGTGAGAACCAGTGCTCTAGAGGCATCATGCGCCCAGGGTCCTAGTTTGCACTCCCTTCAAACCTACAAAGAAGATCTCAGGAAGTTTCTCTCAGGTGGAAATGGATCAAGCAGACCTTCCTCCAGAAGCATCTACCTGTGATAACAACAGCTAATGCTTATGGAGTGCAAGGCACTGTGAGTGCCTAATTTAATCCTTGTAACAACCCACAAAGGTTATATTAGCCCACTCTACAGAAGACAAAACTGAGGCACAGTGTTATTCAGTAACTGAAGGTCACGCGGCCAGTAGGTAGCCTAGCTGGGCTTGGAACCCCACTAGTCTGGCTCCACAGCTCACGTGCATCGTCTCCGGCCTACCCTGCCTCTGTTTTTTCTTAATTCATAGAACTGAATTAGAAATTCTCCACATGTACACATCCTTGATGCAATAAAATTGATTCCACTGTGCTTGCCCACATCCTTACTGAATATTTGCCCACATCCTTACTGAATATTTTGACTTTGTACTTTATAACCTGCCAGTTTAAGGACACTGAACACGGTTTCAGCGTCTGAGAGAATTTCAGAGATGCAGATTTAAATATAGCTCTGATTTGAAGGGAGAACAATGACAGAAATCCATGGAATGAATTTCCAACCAAGCCATGCCCAATGTCATTCCACAGCAGGGAGGTGGTTGGGGGAGGGGCACTCCTCAGCCTGCGAAAACCTCTCTACATGTAAGGCCGGCTTTTCCTGAGCTCAGCCTGGCTATAGGTTGATGCCTAGAAAAAAATCAAAAACCGTAGAGTGATTACTCTACAGCAGACATTTTCACTTCATTTCTTTGTTCTTCACAACAACCCAACAGAAGAGATATCATTAGTTTCAGTTTTCCAAATGAAACTGAGATTCCCAGAGTTTACGCAACACAATCCAAGTATGCGGTTAGTGAGTGAAGCCAAGAGTCCTGATGCACAGACTTTTTGATCTTTGAAAAATGACTGCTTTTTTTTTTGTCTTTTGAAGTCTGCACCCTCGGCATATGGAGGTTCCCAGGCTAGGAGTTGAATCTAAGCTGCAGCTGCCAGCCTCCACCACAGCCACAGCAACTCTGGATCCAAGCAGCATCCACAGCTCATGGCAATGCCAGAAACTTAACCCACCAAGAGAGGCCAGGAGTCGAACCCGTGTCCTCGTGGATGCTAGTCAGATTGCTTAAACGCTGAGCCACGATGGGAAGTCCCTGAATTCTGATTCAAATCCTATTGCACTGCTCTTCTTTCTTGTCACCATCAATGCTCATGGTCTGGGAAGGATTCCTCCCCATTGTCTTACCACGTACCATTCGTGACCAACGTCCCAGGACTCTGGCACTGTCCACGTGAGACGCCCACTGAATGTAGCCTCTATGCTGAAGAGGATGCTAGCTGACTCCCAGGTGTGTCACCTTAGCCTCAAGAGACATCCTGGAGGAGTGTTAACGAAAGCAGTGATCCCAGGGGTTAGAAATGAGAATCTCTGCCTGGAGCAACCCTGCTGGGTTTCTGTGCATGAAAGCTGTCTGCCTGTCACTCAGTCAATTCAAGCAGGGGCTCTGGGTGATGAAAATGCGTTCTGGTTGAAATGTTCTCCTTTGGGAACCAAGTCTCTAGCTTCCTTAGTTCTGGTAACAGATATGCTCTCAGTTGGTACAAACATTGGTTGGAAAATTAAAAAATAATGGAAAGACTTGGATTCAGGCCCTGGCTGGAGAACTTCCATGTACTGTGGGTGCAGACCAAAAAAAAAGAAAGAAAGAAAAAAGAAAAGAAACAATTAGAACTGGGAGTTCCCGTCGTGGCTCAGGGAAAATGAATCCGACTAGGAACCATGAGGTTGCAGGTTCGATCCCTGGCATCGCTCAGTGGGTTAAGGATCCGGCGTTGCCGTGAGCTGTGGTGTAGGTCACAGACGTGGCTCGGATCCCGCGTTGCTGTGGCTGTGGCGTAGGCCGGTGGCTACAGCTCCAATTAGACCCCTGACCTGGGAACCCCCATATGCCATGGGTGCAGCCATAAAAGGACAAAAAAGACAGAAAAAAAAGAGAAACAACTAGAACTGATGTTAAGCATAAAATCTAGTTTTTTGAAAGAAGGCACAGTGATAGTTATACCTAAGCAATATACAGAAATTATAAAGGGTCAAAAAAGATTGTCTACATACCAAGTTTCAGTAGTACTGTAATCATCATCATTCACCATGGAAATTTTTACAGAATAATTTGAAATTACAAAATTTTCAATTCAAATATATTTCACATTCATTTTAAGTTCACTTTGCCAATATATACAAAATGTATCTTATGCATACTGCATCAGAGTTAGAGAATTACACAACACTGCTGTCTAGCACTCGGAACTATAGCTAGTTACTTATGGTGGAGCATGATGGAGGATAATGTGAGAAAAAGAATGTATATACGTATGTGTGACTGGGTCACTTTGCTGTACAGTGGAAAACTGACAGAACACTATAAACCAGCTATAACAAAAAAAATAAAAATCATTAAAAAAATACTGTGAGAACATAAATGCTGTTTAAGACACTGAGAAAAAAAAGAATTATACAAGGGCCATTTATTCATTCTATGTCTTCTTGCTTTTTTTCTTTTGGTTTTTATTGGCATTACAGTGGCTATTATACTGGTCAATCAGGATGAACTTACCTGGCTCAAATGTTTTTGCAGGATCTTGCCTGACCTCCTTCCTCCAGTCACTCTTCCCTAAGTCATGTCCCTTTGTGTCCAGAAGGAGCCAGGAGCTAAGAGGAACAAAGCTCCCATGAGGCATTCCCCATAGCCGCATCCACAACTACCTGGAGGGGGCAGGATGCTCAGTGTGAAAGTGGAGGTGTCTGGCTACGTGGCTGCCAAACTGCCCCACCCCTCGGCCCTTGTGCCAGAGCTGACTAGCCACAGGGCTCTGCGAGCCAAGAGCAGGGCAATGGTGCCCAAGATCAAGTCTAGTCCCACCCGGTAGGCTGTGTGCAGCAGCGAGGAGCCCACTGGGATGTGGTCCTGCAGGTCCATTACCAGGACGGTGTCCACCCCACCTCCTCCTTCAGGAGCTCACCTGACAACAAAACTTTCTGGTGAAATCAGAAGTCCGGATCCAGGAGTTCTGATGGGGGGAGGGGGTGACCACACTCTTGGCTGTGTTCAGTACTGCTCAGCCCCTATCTCAGTGTAGGGTGTGTGTGGCAACACAAATGAGCATGGCTGCATTTCAGAATGTATTTTTGTTACAAGGAGGTTTAGATTTAACCTAACTGGTTACTTATTAGGCATAGCCTGTGAGATGATGAACAGGAAGTTTTCTCTTTCCTGTTTTGTGTTTCTTTCAAAGCAGAAAGATCACTGTGTACATGCAAAAGCAGGATATAGGGACATCGTGTCCTAATAAGTCATGACCATTTGTGCTGTTTATTCAAGCAGGGATTATGCTGGTGGTTGGCGATGTGTCCAAAAGACGCTGCTGGGAAGAGCTGACCATTCAGCTCTTGGCCTCCAAACCCTCAGGAGCCGACAGTCTCCTGCTTGCTGTCAACGCCTCAGTCACTGCCCTCTCTGCCCTCTGATACGGGAGGAGTAGCCATTCTTCAATTTTGTATACAACTTGGTTTTTAAAGCTTTTTCCAGTATGCAATAAATATGACATGATTTATAGCCACAGCAACCCTGTGAAATAGTAGACATTTTCCTCGTAAGGGGTTACTGCCCACTGTCTCACAGTTAAGGCCAAAAGATGGGGGTTGGGAGGAAAAAACACCAAGGTCTTCTGGAATTGAGTCCAGTGCTACTCTTACCATGTGAGTCTGTCCCTGGTGCTCTCTGTGAAATCTGCTATTGGCTTCAATTTATGTAAGAAGATAGGGAGGGCTTGTCTGCGTGTTTTGTTTTTTTGGGGTTTTGTTTTTTGTTTTTGGAAGCTGGAAACCATTTTACGATAATGAACACAGGCTGGTGCTTTGTTGTGTCAAATGATTTTTGAAGCCTCACAAGTGCCTGTAAGTCCATGATTGAGCCCTGGGAAATGAATGACTTAAATTATCAAGATGAGCCATGGTAGGATGGAGTAAAAGAAGACAGAGATTATTCAGAAATTGTTACTGTTAGGTCAGCCTCAAAACATGGTTCGGATTTTCCCATATTCAACTCCTCATTCCCAGCATGGATCCCTTATTAAGCGACTTCTACAGACACCCGAGGGTCACAGTCCTCACGAGATGAACAAGCAATGCTGGGTCCTGGCTGCCCTGGGGGGAGGTGACAGCCAGTTCTGGTGGAAGAGGGGTTAGCCTTCTCCTGTTGTCTCAGGATTGGTACTTAAAGCCCAGACAAAGGCCACAGGTCAATGAACTCCTCTTGTTCTAAAGAGCTGATCCACTGGACTCAAACACCTCCCTCAGACTTTCTAAGATGAGGGGTACCTGCCTTTGCATTTTATTAGCTAGTTAAATGTCTGCTGACACAGTAGACAGGCAGGTTTGCCCCTCTGCCACCCTGAGCAGGGAACTGGAGCAACCTGCATAGCCATCATTTGGTTGTCAAGGAAACACAAGTTTCCTGGGAGTCTAGAAATAGCTTGGTTTGAACCTCCATGCCTGACCTACTCAAAGAGGCCTGGATGTCCAGGGAGGGGTCTTTGGCTTGTAACAGGCACCGAGGCTCCTAGGGAGCTACGCGGAAAGGCTGCTCAGCACTCTGAGGAGCTCAGCTGGGTACCCTTTCCTGAAGAGCCTCGGGCAGGGAAATACTGGCAGGAAAAGCAGCAGAGGACACCTGCTGCTGGTCATTAGGCAGAAAGATGCTTCCCCTCCCTCCTGCATTGTCGTTTCCAGACCACGTGCTGGAGAAGTGAGGTGCTCCTAAAGCAGAAGGGGTGCTATCCCAGAAGGGGGCCACCTTCTCCCCCTCCCCAATGCATCTCCTCACCCCTCATCCAGAAAAGGAAGGTGTTATGGGCTGTACTGTGTCTGACCCCCAAATTCATATGTTGAAGTCCTAACCCCCAATACTTTGGAATGTGACTGAACTGGGGTCACATCAGATTTCCTGGCCTTGCCCAATCTTTAGAGACTGCTAAAAAATGTCAAATAATGAGAAGAGTAAAGCTGAGAAATCCACCAACTAGAGAGAACTTCTAAATGTTTGAGAGCCAGGAGGTGGCAGAAAATCACCTCTTGTACTTGTAGATGCAACAGTTTCAGACTTGTACTTTTTTTCTTTTCTTTTTGTATGGCTGTGCCTGTGGCATATGGAAGTTACAGGGCCAGGGATCGGACCCATGCCAGAGCAGCAACCTGAGTCACAGCAGTGACAAGGCCAGATCCTTAACTGCTAGGCCACCAGGGAACTCCCAGACTTTCCTTTGATGTTTCCATTTTGTTTCTGTGTGTTACAGCACTTAGTGTTTGCTGTTTAACCTAATTTACAGTCTTTCTTTAGGTAATGTTAGGCTTTTTTTCTTTTATTGTTAACGACTTAAACTATTCATCCTAGGATCCGGCGTTGCCGTGAGCTGTGGTAAAGGTTGCAGACGCGGCTCGGATCCCGCGTTGCTGTGGCTGTGGCGAAGGCCGGCGGCTATAGCTCCTGTTAGACCCCTAGCCTGGGAACCTCCATATGCCGCGGGTGCGGCCCTAGATAAGGCAAAAAGACAAAACAAACAAACAAACAAAAATAAATAAACAAAAAATAAACTATTCATCCTATACCGTTTTTTGTTCACTGGTTTTGGGGGTTTTTTCTTTTTTAAAGTTTTTTTATGGCCAAACCCACAGCATATGGAAGTTCCCGGGCCAGGGACTGAATCCAAGCCACAGCTGCAACCTGTGCAGTGGCTGTGGCAATGCTGGATCCTTAACGCATGGAACTGGGCCAGGGAATCAAACCTGCACCTCAGCAGTGACCCGAACAGTGACTGATTCTTAACACAGTGCACCACAGCAGGAACTGCATTCTCTGTAGTTTTGTATTTTTTCTTTAACATTCTTGTTTCATTAATACTAATTCTGGAGTAGATTTTTGTTTGTTTGTTTCAGTTAGCTGAGATCTAAGAAATACCTGAGTTCATTATGTTTCTAAACTGACTTAGTTAAGCACACACTGTGTTCATTCTTTTCTTGACACTTGTGTATAGTTAAGCAAGCAGGAGCCGTCTTCTTAGCTTACACCCTGGGCCTCCTTTCTCTTCCCCCATTCCTCTCACTTTTCACCTTGATGCACTGAAACACTAACCTTAACATAAAATTTTAAATGGTGGGGCTTTTCTTTAACATTAATACTACTTAGGATGTAATTTTTATTATGGAATGTAGAGACTGATACAGTAATATCTATTTAAGTCATCCACTTACCTTAATGAGTCCAACTGAATGTCTCCCATATCAGATATTTGAAGAATCTTCACAGCTGCAGGAGTTGGGTATTTCCTTTTTTCTTTTGTAAAGTAAAAAGAGCTTGTTAGATTCTTTTCTTTTTCTTTCTTTCCTTTTTTTTTGTCTCTTGTCATTCTAGGTGCCGCACTCAACGGCATTTGGAGGTTCCCAGGCTAGGGGTCTAATTGGAGCTACAGCCACTGGTCTACACCACAGTCACAGCAACGCGGGATCCCAGCCGCGTCTGCAACCTACACCACAGCTCACGGCAACGCCGGATCCTTAACCCACTGAGCAAAGCCAGGGATCGAACCTGCAACCTCGTGCTTCCTAGTCAGATTCGTTAACCACTGAACCATGACGGACACTCCTCTTCAAGCATTTTTTTTGATTGGTCAACTTAAGAACAATTTTATCACCTCTAAAAACAAACCTTTTTTTTTTTCATAGCACAATTTCTCGTTAATGTGGTACAAGATGATGTTTAATAAACCCAAACATCTTTAGTTCTTTTCTTCATAAAAAACCAAAGTAGGTAAACTTAGATTTGCTCAGTAATGCGTTTCAGTATCTTAAAAATGATTTAGACATCATTAACAAGTCCAAAAACAACAATTGCTGGAGGGGGTGTGGAGAAAAGGGAACTCTCCTGCACTGTTGGTGGGAATGTAAGCTGGTTCAACCACTATGGAAAACAGTATGGAGGTACCTTAGAAAACTGTACATAGAACTACCATATGACCCAGCAATCCCACTCTTGGGTATATACCCGGACAAAACTTTCCTTGAAAAAGACACTTGCACACACATGTTCATTGCAGCACTATTCACAATGGCCAAGACATGGAAACAACCCAAATGTCCATCGACAGATGATTGCATTAGGAAGATATGGTACATATACACAATGGAATACTACTCAGCCATAATAAATAATAAAATAATGTCATTTGCAGCAACATGGATGGAATTAGAGACCCTCATACTGAGTGAAGCAAGTCAGGAGGAGAAAGACAGATACCATATGATATCACTAATAACTGGAATCTAACATACTGCACAAATGAACCTTTATTCAGAAAAGAAAATCAAGGACTTGGAGAACAGACTTGTGGTTGCCAAAAGGGTAGGGGGGGGATGGGATGGTAGGGGGGTCTGGGGTTAATAGCTGTAGATTGTTGCCTGTGGGCTGGAAATGCAAGGAGATCCCACTGTATAGCACTGGGAACTATGTCTAACCACTTGTGATGTGTAACCCTGTCACCACGCTGTATAGCTAGGTATAATGTAAAAAAAAAAAAATGATTTAGATATTCAATTAATTTTCATCAGTTAACTTAAGTTTCAAGTTGACAAAAATCAGGAAAAACTATTCTAGACAGAAATTCTTAAAACATAGTTAGTCCCAAAATGTTCACTCAAAATCTTTTATCCCAGTTATGATGATATCACACGTAGACATATGTTCATCCAGAGATCTCATAGCTTATCTTAAAATGACTCATGAATCAAATATTTCAATACAGAACTTATTAGTCTATTTATAACAGTTGGAATAAGTTAAATTTAGAAACTTCAGTTTAAAATACCTTCCCTCCTTTTTCTTCTTGCTTGAAATTCTAATTAACCCAAAGCTGAAGTCTCGGGCTTGAAATTCTAATTAACCCAAAGCTGAAGTCTCGGGCAACATGGGCTATGTTATTACTTTAAGAACAAGATGAGTTAATGTTAAGCTTTCTCTTACGTATATTTTGTTCTCCCGGGGTCAAAATTCTGAAAAAAAGTATTTTATCAAGCCAGCTTTCCCTAACTGTATTTGTAAAAAGGACCAGTTTTGGAGTTTCATCTTAACCAACTTTCTCCAAAGTATAAAGAATACTGTTGGAGTTCCCTTCCTGGAGCAGTGGAAATGAATCGGACTAGGAACCATGAGGTTGGGGGTTCCGTCCCTGGCCTCGCTCAGTGGGTTAAGGATCCTGAGTTGCGGCTGGGATCTGGCTTTGTTGTAGCTCTGACTGGACTCCTAGGCTGGGACCCTCCATATGCCACAGGTGCGGCCCTAAAAAGGAAAAAAAAAAAAGAATTCTGTCGCCATACACTGCTTAAAAATCTTTTTTTTTTAATTTTTAGTCATTGTTTCACAGCTAACATTTTTCTAATTAATTGGACTTGAATTTCCTGGCTTACAAAAGAGAACAAAAATATTCACACAAACAGAACACACAGAACTGTCCAAATTCCTCCCACTGGGTCACCAACACTTCTCTAACACACACAGGGTCCTCGGCGGCAGACACGTGTCAGAACCAAGGGGCAAAGTGCCCAGACAGCACCTGTGCTCAAAAGAGAAGGCTGCCCAGGTGCGCACCGGGGACTTTGTCTCCAAGCCCGTCAGCTTGTCCACGTGCATCTTTCTGTTCCACCGAGGGAAACCGTTAAGTTGGCAGCCAGTGTCCAACAGGGGAGAAACAGGAAGTCTCCCCAGCTCAGATGGTTTAGGTAGCTGCGACGAACCTCCCCTCCAAATCCAGCCTCAGGGCCAGGGAGCCCGAGCCCGGAGCAGCGAGCTCATTGCCTCCAGCCCAGCACTGTCATGGCAGCAGCTCTACGTGGAAAAGCTGGGGAGCCAGTTGTCGCGAGAGCGCAGTGGCCCCGCCCCCGCCCCCGCCCCCGACGTGGGCGCCAAAAACTGCTGCCAAAGGTGGGTCCAGCTGCTCGCCACTCTAAAGTTGATGAAGAAGGCAAGCTTGGTGGAAAGGAAAGTTTGCTCTATTTCAGAGGCAGGCAACCCAGGGGGGCGACTTCTGTCCAAAGGCCAACTACACTCACTGACAATCAGTGGGCAAGAGCTTTTATGGGCAGAGGGAGGGGGCAGAAGCAGCTCGGTGGGCTCTGACGGGCATCCTGAAAGTGGTCATGGGTGGCCTGACCAGCGTCATCTTCGTTGTTCTAAGTAGAGCCAGCCTTCGGTTCCAGGGTGGGTTTGCTCCGGTTTCCTTGAGGCCAGTTCTCAGAATAGTGGCAGCTTATGTCAAGGCTACAGTCTGGTCACCAGGTAGTTAACTTCTTCCGCCTGGTGGGGGTTTCAGTATCTACAGGACAGCTCACAGGACGCGGATCAGAATATGATCTATAGCCCTTGAGAAGGAACTAAAGGTCTGACTTTGCTTAACTGCTTGCTAAACTATCATTGTTTGGTCACATGTGACTATTTTCCTTTTCTTCTGCATTTTCTCTCTTCTCTGATTCAAATTCTTCTTTGGCTACGGTTCTTCTACAGACAAAAGGCAGGTGGAGGACATGAAGGAGGAGGACCTAAGGTCCTGCTCCATTTCACAAAGATGCGTCTAAATGGAAGATCTGATTCTCTCCTGGCAATGCTGCCACCTGGCTGTGTGGCCTTGGGCAAGTGACTTGGTCTTTCTGGGCTGTTTTCCTCAGGAGCCCATGAGAAAGTGGGGCTGAATGATCAAGGAGGCCCAAGTCCACTTCAAGGTTCAAGGAGTCCTTTCCCAGTTCTGTCCTGGCTACAAGGACCCTGACCTTGTGGAAGCCCTCAGCGGCCCTGTGCAATGGGCTGAGGCCTGGCCTCTCACTGTAAAATGACCGCCAGCACTGAGGAGGAGGAGGCCCTCTCCGTCTAGTGACTGGCACTGAGCCTAGGACTCAAACTTATTCAAAAGGGCAGCTGGGTAGGCTTATCTCACAGGCTCCTCTGCATTGAAACTGGGCCAGACTTAGCTGGCACCAGTGGTGAGTCACTGGACACAGCCCGGGGAGCAGGAGAGAGGGGACTTCTGAGATTGGGAGTCAGTCCCCATCTCCCTGTCATCAGGGACTGACTCAGCACAGGAAGAGTTTTCAGCTCAAACAGCTCCTTAGAAGTGGCGTTAGTGGTGTTCCCCCCTACACACACACACACACTGCTGCTCCTTAACTGTCATGCACCGGGCAGGTCTGTGGCAGGTCCTGTGCTCCACTGAGGTGGAAACCGTCATCCCTGGTTTAGCAAAAAGGATTCTGGGACACAGTCAGGGGTGGAAACAGCCATTCCTTGTCACCCCAAAATCTTGAGATTGTTTCTGAAGACTTGCCTTGGCTGCACTTCCTATGAATGCCATGCTCTCCACACAGAGGCCTGAGGCCGAGTCAGCGCTGCCTGCGCTCTCGGAACCCAGGGTGCACCTGGAGGTCAGGCCTGTCCTGCTCCCCGCGGCCTGTGGGGCCAGCTCCTCCCACCCTCCAACTGCACCTGCCCGCAGCCAAACGTCAAGTGGAAGTGGTGCTGCCTCATCTCATCTGGCATGGCAGGGTCTATGGAGGGGTCTTAAATTATTCTACTTGAGAAAATAGGCTTGAGACTTATTGCAAAGGCTTAATAAAGGTGAAAATAGAAACCTAATCCTAAAAGTGGTATGCCTAAATGCTGTTTTCAAAGGAGGACTCTTACATTTGATGAGAAGTTCGAGGGGCTTCAAAGAAAGCTGAGTGCAGTTAGGCTCATTGCATGTATCACCCCGGCCCCTCCTTGCATTCCATGCCCCTCAAATACCAATTACAGAGGGGGCACCTGAGGAGATAAAGGCCTGAGCCTCATTGTTCTGGAGGAGTCTGGAGATATGCATTAATGCTGTAACTTCGAGACTCTGGTCAACAATATAGAAGCTGCTCTCACTAGAGCAGCAGGTCCTTTTGGTACCATTCGTGCAACAAAGCTCATCTTTGAGCTGTCATTGGAACCAACAGTCACCGGTACTCATCCAGTACTCCCTGGGTGCCCCCATGCTAAGTCTGTCATGAGGACTATCTCCTCAGACATCACCCCAGCCATGGGAAGGTGCTGTTATGACCAACCCCATTCTACCATGGAAGCAACCAGCCCGGGGCCCCCCAGCTACAAAGTAGAGCCAGGACCTGCAGGCAACCAGTCTCTCCCAAGCCTGTGCTCTCAACTCTCAGCAGTAACGGGACAGTTGGGACCTGCAAAAACAATACCCAAGCCAGCTCGTTTAAAAATTATATACCCTATTACTTAAAAAACATACCTGACCCCTTCCCCAGTACATTCCAATGAGAAATGAAAATGTTGTGTCAGTGCTGCTTTATTTTCTTGGTACACATCTTAGTATTCTAGTGAATAGAGAGCAAGAGAATTCTTAAATTTTGTTCACATAAGTTTGACATTTGTTCAAAATAATTGTTTGATCCTCTCATCTGATCCAGACTCCCTCTGCCCCTGAATTCTGACAAGAAAAAGAAAAATATATATATACAGGTCAGATCGAATCATTATCAGGATGGAGACTAGACCCAAGGCATGTTATTACATAATTTATTCTAAAAAAGCCTCAATTTGACACATCAGAAATGTCCCGTACTCATAAGATTTGTTGTTTTTGTTGCATCTGATCCAGCTATTAGGTCCGCGTGAGCTGTGGCTTCAAGGAACATCCTCCTCTGTTTGGCCTGGGCGGCCCTGTCCCCAGCATCAGGACAGCTCTCTCAGGCACCCTGGCCTGCTGGGCCCTGGTCACTGCCATCCGGTCCCCATCAGGCTCCAGGACAGAGGTTGTTTTGCCCCTGAAGGACAGCAGCCTCATGTCCCTGTGACCACATCATCATGACAGACAGAGGAGGCCCAGAGCTACCTGTGAGCAGGGAGTCCACTTCCACAGGCTGGAGGCTGAGGCGTCTCCCCAGATTTTACCTCCGGGTCTCAGAATACCCTAGAATGGAGGGAAGAGCCTTGCCTAGCTGGACGCAGAACCCCTCCTCCCCAAGCATGCCAGCGTGGCATTTCCTCAGCAGATGGGCCAGGTGAGAAGTCATGGGCATCAGCTAGGCTGTGATGTTTTGTCCCCTCGCAGCTGCTAGAGACAGCACACCTGTAAAGAGCCAGCGAAGCTGCGTTGTTTGGGCCAATGTCAGGCTGCAGTGGGGTCTCCGGAGAGCTGAGGGCAGGAAAGGGAGGGGGCAGAGGTCCTCAGGGCTCCCGCAGGAGCCCTCATTCTTGGAACAATCACCCCGCTGGCTGCCTCTCATTCTCCCACCTCTTCACACATCATTTGATTGGAGAAGAGAGGTAATGAGGCTGACCTTGAACGATCCTACCCGGTGATAATGTCAAGGTGTCTTCCATTCCTTGGCTGAAAAGAAAAACAGATCAATTGACAGATACTGAGACAAAACTGCCCAGTTCCGGATCCTTTCTCTACTGGGCCCTACAGCTCTGTTCTCCTAACAGGGACGTCAGCAGCCTGCCTGGAGTCTCCTTGGTGAGCTCCAGTCCCAGCTAGTCTGTGGGTCCTCTAGGGCAGTGCTCCAGGACCCCTGCTGTTCCTCGGCCCTAACGCTGCCCCCTCACCACACCACCCCACCCCTTAGCTTCTGTTCATGTGACAGTCCCCAAACCATTCACCACAGTACTTCCTGCCCTAAAGACATCATGGAGCCCCACAATTTCTCTGCATACTTTCCAGAAAACCACTAATAGGTTATGCAGATTTAAGAGGTGTACATGGGGGAGTTCCCATCCTGGCTCAGTGGGAACGAATCCAACCAGGGACCATGAGGTTGCGGGTTCTATCCCTGGCATCAATCAGTGGGTTAAGGATCCAGCATTGCCGTGAGCTGTGGTGTAGGTTGCAGATGCGGCTCGGATCCCGTGTTGCTGTGTCTGTGGTGTAGGCTGGCGGCTACAGCTCCGATTAGACCTCTAGCCTGGGAACCTCCATATGCCGCGGGTGCGGCCCTAAAAAAATGACAAAAGACTAAATAAATAAATAAATAAACAAACAAACAAATAAATAAATGGTATACATGGGGTGTCATGGGGGTGGGAAGCATTTCCGGGGTCAAGTAAGTTTGGGAAACGCCTGATTGAGCCAAGTGAAACAGCTTGTTTTCTGTAGGATGTGTTCCTGTGCAGTGTAAACATCAGCGAGTGCCGTGGCAGTGTTTTCCAACTGTCTTTGACTTTACAGAGCATCCTTTAGCTCCAAGGACCCACAGAATGCAGTTTGAAGGGCACACACCTAGTGCGATTAGCACATTTTTCTGATGCAAACACTTAAGATCTAGGGGGCAAAACATGACTAGGGAGTGGCAGATCAAGAATTAAAAGATAATCTGTGACTCTGTGACCTTTACAAGAGGCTCCGAATCCCCTAGGGAAAATGACGCCTACAGTTCCGTTTCTAGTGTGGTTTTGCACTTCACGCTCAGGAGCACAGACTCTGACTCTGGTTGGTCACCGTGTCTGTCCATCAGCAGAACTCCCGCCTCCCGCCCCTGAGCGCCTCCCAGAGCCTAGTGTCGATTAGCCTGTGTCCAGCTGGACCATTTCCTATCAAAACGTTGAGTTTGTAGTTGGAGACTTTGCTTGTTACTCCCTAAGCAAAGCGTGAGAAAGTCCCCACAATCATTCATCCGTAAGCCACTTGGCCCTGGCTGTGCTCATTCTGCAGTGACTCCATAAATGGGGCGGCTGGAGGGAATCGGGTAAAATCGGAGGGAGAAGAAACGTGCTTTACCCTGAAAAGGAAAAATGGTCTTCCCAAGGTGGCAGTGTGATCCTGCAACATAAACAGATGAAATTTAATGCAACCATGTCGTGCTCAAGGTCTTTCAAAGATGTCTGTGGCAGTGGCTTTCAAAGTAGGGGCACCCAAAACATCAAGGACCCCCGGGAATGTGTCTCACACATTTGCATTTCATTCAACAAATGCATTGCATTTGTTAGAAATGCAAAATCTCAGGCTCCTGCTGGATCTCTAGAGCTGAGACCCAGCCACCTGAAGTTTAACAAGGTGCGCAGGTGTTCACGGTCAGCGTGGGGAAGCACTGGTACATGGTGCTCCTGCTACCTGCAGCATCTCTTCCCGAGCTTGCACAACTGGCATTTGGCCCCTGAGCCAGAAAGCAAATCCCCAGGAGCAGATGGCCCCAGGTGACCCATCTCTAAGAACAGAGGTGAACTATAACATCCACGGGCAACACCCACGATTCCTTTCTGTCCCAGGACGAGCTCAGGGAAACCCGCAATTAGATGCTCAGCCTCTGAGCTTTTCAGGGGCATAGAGTGAGACCGGTTCTTTCCAGAAGTGGTCTAAAGGGGCTGAAGATGGCCCGGCCCCAAGCACTTCCCTGTCCTTCCTCCACAGATCTTTCTTTGGGGGTGGGGCTCCCCACGGAGCTTACCCACCTTCTTGGTAAATCCTCTGCAGCTGCCCCCAAATCCTGTGACGGAATGAGGCCAGCTTAATTCAATAGGAAACTTATCCAGAGGCTTGTTATTGTGCTATGATCCTGCTCCTCCCTGATTCCATTCTAAGGTAGCCAGAAGTCAGAAGCAAAAAAAAGTGGTTCAAGGAAACACCTAACCGTGGAGCCAAGTACAGTTTCCTGTTGGGGAAGGTAAGTGTGTTTTCTTGAGTCAGTTGCCCCTTGGGTCCAGGACAGTGTTCACTTTCTTTGCTCTTCCCAATAGCCTCGAGTTGAAATTGGCTTCTGGCTTAGACCAATTTACAAGGAAAAGCCTTTTCAGGTTTTCCAGCTTGTTTTTGCCTGTAGATCTGGCTCGGCAATGGAGGCAGTCTGGAAGCCTGTGGTTCCGCAGCAGAGCAACAGACTGTAACCTGTGCCTAGGTTGACCGTCTGGCTGCTCAGGAATTGAGGGGTTTTCTGGGGTGTTGGCATTTGCAGACCTAAACCCGGGATCATCCTGAAAACACTGGGAAGAACTGGTCACCCATTTTTGGTCAGTCACAGTATCCAAGAATTTTTGTTTTCTTGGTTTTGCTATCATGCAACAAAACCTTGATGAACATTTTGAACAAATTCAGCTAGTACTGAAACCAATAATTTCTAAAGTTAACAAAAAAAACTTTAGGAAGTTCCCATTGTGGCTCAGCGGGTTAAGAACCCTACTAGTATCCATGAGGATGCGGGTCAGTCCCTGGCCTTGCTCAGTGGGTTAAGGATCCCGAGATGCTAGGAGCTGTGGTGTAAGTGGCAGACGCGGCTAGGATCCCACGTTGCTGTGGCTGTGGCGTAGGCCGGCAGCTACAGCTCCAGTTCGACCCCTGGCCTGGGAACCTCCATATGCCACGGGTGAAGCTCTTAAAAAAAAAAAAATCTTTTAAGTAACAGAGCTCCAAGATAAGAAGCAAAGGGCAGGTGGAAATTGGCACAACACTGTAAATCAACAACTTTAGTATTAAGGGGGGGGGCAAGAGGGACAGTGAGAGGCTGAGTACAGCGGTGTCCAAGAGCAGGAAGAGAAAGGGAAGAACAACACAGAAACTGAAAGGGAGAAGGATGAAGAGGACCTTCACAGAGCTGGGCCACCAGCCCTCCTCCATCCCTGCAATCATCCGATCACCGTGTGGGGCTACGGTGGCGAGACTGAGGCTGAGGGAGGTTAAGAAACTTGCACAAGGAGAAAAGGCAAGTGAGCCCCAAGGCAGCGGCCGGCACTGACCCTGGTTAAGTGAACTTTGGGTGTCACGCAAATATGGCGGAAGGAGAAGGCACATACCTGCCGCTGAAATCTTTTCATCCTGCGGTTGGCGAGCTTGGCAGCCAGGCGCATTAGAGGGTGCACCGGGGGAAACTGCAGCAAAGAGGCGGGGAGGGTCATGTCGGGGACGGGGCCCAGGACTATGCTCATTCCTGTCCGCTCTCTCCCTTACAAATGGGTTTAATTTTCAGAGTAAAATCCATTTCTGAGCCTAAGCTTGAAACTTTATGATTTCAATAAAGCACCGCTTGCCTTGCTAGCAAGTTTTAGTCCAATACATCACTTCAAAATGTTCTCATAGGGTAAATCAGACCTGTATCTGCGTGAAACCCAAGCGTTCCATCCTTCTGTCCTTCCAGCGTGGAGGGCATCGTCCCAAAGAAGCATCTCCGTGCAGATCCTCCCTGGCTCCCCAGGTGTGCTCTCCTCAGCTACCGGACACGGTGGAAGGATGGTACCCATAACCCTGCATCTGCATCTTATTTTCTTCTGTGTCTCATCTGTGACTGCCCAGCACCCACTCAGATACACTCAGCGTGTCTCGTCTACTTCTGTGAATCTTTCCTGAGTATTTTGGCTCAGAGTAAAAATTAACGCACATCACAGACACAGAATTTATCTTTCCCCTTTTGTTTTTGACCTTTCTCCACTTGCAGTGCCCATGGCCTTTCTTGATAGTATCTTCATCCTTACCTGATGCCTGTTGCTGAAACTATACTGTTCATGACTCTGCCTCTTAAGGAAAAATGTTTTGCTTGGTATTTTTTTTTTTAAGGATCTTCCCGAAGACTTGAAAAGTCTTGATTATATAAATAAGTGACTTTCTAATAGTTGAATTTCAATCACTGTGACTAGGTTAAAATTCTGCTAAAAATTATATTCCATGACCTTCCCAATAGTCTCTAAATCATACCCTGCAGAAATTCACGTGTTCCTGAGGGTCACGCAAATTTATAATAAGAAAGAGGTGATGCGTTTTATTTGCATAGCCCCTGCACACATTGACAAAAGATGCCCGACCTTGGATCACTACTTGGAATGTGGTATTTCACACTTCACAAAGCATTCTTCAGAACTTAAAGAACAAGGTCATATAGAGCCATGTAAATAGAGCTCAGTATTTACCAGCTCTTCTTATAATCTAAGTGCATAATAAAAAGTTATTTCTTACTGATTTTTCCTTTTCTATAATTTATTCTCTAGCTTTTCAGATGGCTCAGACTCCCCCACTCCTCCCCCAGAGAGGGAGAGAGAGAATTCCCGCAACCCTAAGAAAAAGGACTTAGGAAGGTATTACCCGGAGTATCCGGGAGCCTTCCCCCCACCGCCCCCCGCCATGTCTCTGCTTATCTGTACATATTAATTACAAAGGGACAAAGGCATGGAGAAGAGGGTAACTTCTACAGGAAGATGATTATGAAAAATACTGACCCCAGTTTTAACTGGATGTGTCGGCTCCTGAGTTCTGGAGTAGTGAAATAAAAACTAAATAAGGGGGAAAAAAGCTGATTTTTTAATACTAAGTGTCACTTGCTGTAAAATGTAGAAGTGGCATGCTGTTGTTACTGGGCTGGCCGGTACTCACTCTTTTGTAGATGTCTTGATTATCCTGGAAAGAGAATTGTGAGGGTAAGTAACACGGAATTTTACAGAGGCAGGCAACTGATAAGGTTTCAGTAGAAGTTACCGCAGCGACTTTACTGATTTACCTGAATATGATGAAATCAACCGGCAGTCTAAAAAGAAATCCGTGGAGTTCCTGTTATGGCTCAAGGAGTTATGAACCCAACTAGTATCCATGAAGATGTGGGTTCAGTCCGTGGCCTCCCTCAGTGGGTTAAGGATCTGGTGTTGCCATAGCTGTGGTGAAGGTCCTAGACTCGGATCCCGCATTGCTGTGGCTGTGGTGTAGGCCGGCACCTGCTGCTCCGATTCAACCCCTAGCCTGGGAACTTCCATATGTCACAGGTGCGGCCCTAAAAAGCAAAACAAACAAACAAACAAACAAAAAACCCAAGCAATTAAAAAATAAAAAGAAATCCAGTGTGCAAACTAAATAAGATGATAGTCAATGCAAGGTCTTGCAAAAAAGAAAGTTACCAGGAACATCATTGTTTTAAAATTTAATCTTATTTTGCCTTTTCAGAAGACATACTCTAGGAAGCATTGAAGCAATACCCTAATCAGTTCCCAATACCCAGCTGACTTAGAGGGGGGCTAAAATAACAATTGCAGCTTTTAATTTGTTGCTGGGTGAACCCTAGAATTCAGTTTTTAGGGCTGGTTCATATTGACCAAAGTTTTCCCTGAAAGCTTTCTACATGAATCTTTACTGTTCTTACAGAAAGCCCAGCTCTTAATTCCTTAAGTCCTTGTTAGAGCACCACCCTATCCTGTCTGCAGGGGTGACAGCCCAGGTGGAACATACCCTACGCATATCTTTTAAATATGCTGCTCTGGTTACTATTGATATCATCTCAGTCACCTTTAAACATTCTTCAATCAGCTCAAACTTCAATCAAGACAGAAATGAAAGTCGTTAGCAACACTTCTAATTTTGTTGCTGTTGGTACATCTTCCTCCAAACTTTGTGGAGAGTTTCTGCAGTAACCAAAGCTTACCTGTTCCCTCCCTCTCTCTCTCTCTCTCTCTCTCTGTTATGCATGTACATGTACACACGTGCATATGGGCACACAGACACCATAATTTACCAAAAATGCTGATAGCAAGGAGTTCCCACTGTGGCTCAGTGGTAATGAACCCAACTATTATCCATGAGGATGTGGGTTCGATCCCTGGCCTTGCTCAGTGAGTTAAGAATCCGGCGTTGCCATGAGCTGTGGTGTAGGTTGCAGACATGGCTTGGATCCTGTGTTGCTGTGGCTCTGGTGTAAACCAGCAGCTGCAGCTCTCATTTGATCCCTAGCCTGGGAACTTCCATATGCCACATGTGCTCCCTAAAAAGCAAAATAATAATAATAATGATAAACAAAAAAACAATACTGATAGCAGAGACTCAGTGGAAATTAACTCTATATTTTCTTATCATCATAATCTCTAAATCAGCAGAAAGTATTTACTATTTTTATAACTCTCAGGTCCTTTGTCACTGTGTGTGTGTGTGTCCTGGAGACCTACTGAGCAAACAATATTTTTGTTAACATGCTCATCAACTTTATACCATTAACTTATATTCTTTATACCATTACATTTAAGCCAAAAAAGCAAAAAAGACAAAAACAAAAACAAGGAGTTTGGAACTCTCTGGTGGCTTAGAAGTTTAAGAAGGTATGGCTAAAAAAAAAAAAAATGGAATTTGAAGATGCCTTTCCAGGTGCTGAACGCCACTCTCAAGAGTACTTTGGGTTTAGAGTCTGGGCTATCGGCTACAGCCTGCAAAGGATGCAAAGGCATTTCTGACTAAGGAAAAGTGCGTGTGAAGACGTAAAAGGCTGTACATGTGGGGAATGGTGAGTTCAGGGTGCCTGGAGCATGACCTGCTATGGACTGGGGACATGAGGGAGGAAGGCAGATGGGACTCAGGGTGAAAACATACAGTCTCTGTCAAGAGTCATGGACTCTACCCTCATATCAGCCTCCCGCACATTCCACTGAATCAACATTTATTTTTGCATCCATTGAAGTGTTTTGTTTGTGGTTACTGTAGTTACTCTTAGGTCCTTTACATGAAATCTATTGTTTTGGAGAACTGCTATAGCATAACATATATCAATTTACAATATACACTGTATCATAATATATACAATTGATGTAATCATATGTGTATGTGTGATTATGATAATTGTAAGAATGCAGATGAACTACCAATATTTTATGGTCATTTGTATATGAGATTCACCTGTTATTTCCTAAAACTATTCATATGTACACATTTAAACAAACACACAGACTTCTACCATAGGTGGCAAAAGAGTGTACTTATTTATAGAAATCAATTATGGCAAGATGTTGCACTGCTATAAATAAAAGGGTTATCATATGCATATTAATATTTTACCTTGGGTTGTCTAGAAAGAGTTGCCCAATATGCCAGCCGCTAAAAAAAATGAGGAAAATGAATTAAAGATAAGTACATATCCCTTAATCAATAGAACTTTATTACATCACATAAACTTCTAAAATTGTCACATTTATGAACCTTGCATTATTTTCTCACACAGTGGCCAAGAATTTCAACACAACCCCCAGGATGCCTTAAATGAGGCCATAAAAATGACAACAGTGAGTTTCTGTTGCAGCCAAGAATCTGATCTTAAAACAGTTTTAAGTGAACATTATCCACATGAAATTTTCAAGGCCAAGACTAAATAAAAGCCTCATATTATTGGACAATGATGTACCTCAAGCTTCACAATATCCAAGCCATCTGAAGGATCAGCTAAAGGTTGAGGAAATCCTACTGTGAGAAATCATAAAAATTTCCGTTAGGAGAAAAGAGGTTGTAGCACAAACTTTTAAATCTTTCCTGTGAAAAACATACAGAGATTCTATTAATATGATGTTGCAGAAAGGAGTGACAAAACATACCTGCCACCAGCAAAGCTGAGATTTGTACCAAAATTAATTTAATATTGCATGGTTTTTAAAATGAACAGAACTACCATGTGATCCAAAAATTCTACTTCAGGGTATATATCCAAAGGGAATGAAAGCACTTTCTTGAAAAGATGCATTCACCCCCGTGTTCATAACAGATTGATTTACAAGAGTCAAGACATGGAACCTAAGGTTCCATCAACAGATGAATGGATAAAGAAAATGTGGTGTATGTATACAATGGAATGCTATTCAGCCAAAAAAGAAGGAAATCTTTTGGGGATACACAGAATAAGACTATCCCCAAAGTGGGATAAATATAAGACCTCCAAATTCAGACAACATGGATGGACCTTGAAGACATCATGCTAAGTAAAATAAGTCAGGCAAAAGCAAATACTATATGATCTCACTTATATGTGGAATCTAAAATACCCAAACTCATAGAAACAGATACCAGATTGTTATTTGCCAGAAGCTGGGTAGAGAGTAGGGGAAATGGATGAAGGTGGCCAAAAGGTGCAAACTTCCCATTATAAGATAATTACTAATGATCTAACATGCAGCATGGTGATTGTAGTAATAATAATGTATTACATATTTGAGAATTGCTAAGAGGATAGATCTTAAAAGTTCTCATCATAAGGAAAAAATTTGTAACTATGTTAACTAAACCTGTTGTGGTAATCATTTCACAATACATATGTATATCAAATAATTGTACACCTTAAACTAATACGTTATATGTCAGTTAAATCTCAATAAAACTGGGAAAAAAGGTAATCCCTGGTGATTCTGATACACGGTTGGATGGGAACCACTAGGGGAAGAAATTGCATGTTTTTTTTAATTTACCAGGAGTTAGCAGCACGAGTTAGCAAGTCAGGAAAGAAGAAAAAAAAAAAGAGCTGCATAACAACTTACTTTGTATTTTGATGAAATGTTATAAGGAAGGGGTATCTGGAAATGCTATCAACAAGTATGTGTAACAGTGTCCCTGTTGGAATTTTAAGATATATGGGCATCTGTCACTCTGCTTCACCTGACTCTTCAGGAGTAGGGTTATAGGGAAAGTTGCTTCCACTGTGCAGCTAAACCCTGTGCCGGTAAACTTTTGTCTGACCTAAAGGAAGTCTTCATCTCATGTGTATATAATACAAATCTTGGAGGAATAGCAAATCCTGCAAATGAAAGAATCAACTGGGTAGGTTAAAACTAATAAGATGAAATTAAGTGGGATAAATATAAGACCCCAAATTCAGATTTATAAATTCCAAGACATGGAATATTTGGCTCAAGAGTAATCATTTTTATGTATGTATGTATGTATTTATTTATTGTCTTTTTGCCTTTATCTAGAGCTGCACCCACAGCATATGGAGGTTCCCAGGCTAGGGGTCTAACAGGAGCTGTAGCTGCCAGCCTTCACCACAGCCACAGCAACGTGGGATCCGAGCCACGTCTGCAACCTACACCACAGCTCATGGCAACGCCGGATCCTTAACCCACTGAGAAAGGCCAGGAATCAAACCCACAACCTCATGGTTCCTAGCCGGATTCGTTAACCACTGAGCCATGATGGGAACTCCAAGAGTAATCATTTTTAAAAAATACTGAATGCTATTTTGCTCCCTGCATCCTCCCTATGAGCCAAGAAAAAGCTAAAACAGTCATGTGCTCTATTTAAATAATAGTGTCCCAGCCTTGAAAAGTAGTAGTCCTATTTGAAGTGAAAAATATGTGGTGAGTTAAAAGAACTCAGCTTAGCTTTCTTTGGTAAAGAGAAAAATTAGGAAGTGTGTGTTCTCAATGATTTTGAGAACTGTCCTAAGACATACTAGTCGTCTTCTGTATATCCCTAAAAATCAGAACTAGGGCTAACGGCTGGAGTTATGTGTGATCAGATTTCAGCTTGTGCGAAGAAGTTTTTGATGATTGGGGCTATACAAAAATGCACAGTAATTCAAATCAATCCTATAAGGATTCATTTAGAGGTTCTGTGTTAACAATACGATGATAAAGATCATAAGGACCCTATCCTCAGGGAACAGAAAATTAAATAGGAAAAAAGAGGGAAGTGGTTATAACTATGTAGACAGATAAATAAAGGGTAGTAAGAAATTTCCAAAAGTTTAATATAAACAGGATCCTATTGGGAACTAGGGGAGGCTTAGGCTGGTAGTGGGCTAGATGTCCTGGAAAGTAGTCAGATAAGGAACTCATAGAGGTGATCCCTGCTTTTCTGGGAGGTTAAACTAGATGACCTCCACAGCTCCTTGCAATGCTTAGGCTTTGTGATTACACTATATGAGATGGCAAAACATGCTTGTTTGAAATACATTTTCTGTCCGAATGTATTTCCAGATGTTTTCCTCCCTTAAACCAAAATTCTAATGGAAAAATCTAAAATCCAGAAATTGTCTGTGTTTCCAACCAGAACGTCTACCACACCCTGTGTCACGAGGTGAGTTATAAAGAGATGGGTAATGAATTTCACTTACAGACCCCAAACTCAGCCCCAGCCATTCCCTAGGAACACACCACTTCTCAGAATTTGGTGAAGCGACACCCGCGTCCGGTCAGCACCTCGGACAGTGCCCGAGCCCATCAGCTGAGCTCCCTGGGACCTTGCCTGGGATGGGGTGAGGGGATGCACAGGAAGGGCCTAGGAGAAGATTCCCTTTTTGTATGAGTGATTCTACCCCGCCCCTCTCCAACTGCCCCTCAGCCCTCCGTCTTTGGGATGGTAAGCCCAGTTTTCCTCTCTCGGCTTTCATCTCTTCAACATTCCAAAAGCACAAACAGCTAAGACGAGGACTGACTGAGTCGTCCCCGCTATATTCCTCACAATTTCCGTGGCACATCCTGGGGCCAGCCCTGAGGAAGTTGCTGTTTGAAGGCGGCCCCACAGGGGAAGGTAGCCCTCCTCCGTGAAAGGCTGCACGTCTTCCTCTGCCCATCCTCCCTGGAGGTTAGAGAAAGTGGAAGCCATTCGGAGAGGGTGGAGGGAGCGTAGGTGAGGGGATGGAGTTAGACTCCCCCCAGAACGTCCCTCAAGGACCAAGGTCTGTCCCAGTCTTCCTTAGAGGTCCGGCCGGCTGGGGTCTGATGGAGGGGTCCCCTTACCTGAAGAGGGAATCTGTAGCAGGCAGAAGCAATAGATAGCCAAGATGAATGGGAACTGGGCAAGGAGATGCTTCATCTTCAGAGCCCAGTTTCTCTTTGCTGGCCACGGATATGTTCTGCTAGGACAGGACCTGAGCATTTGCTGAGGTTTCACAGTCAGAGGCAAACCTCGGACCAGCGTCTGACCTGCCCAGTGGAGAAGGTGCCTTTATCTGCAAGGCCCTGGAGCCCATCGGCCTAGCACCAATCAGCTTTGCGCAGGAGGACTCGGCTTTCTCATAGATGTCATGCTGGGCCCTTATTTGTAGAATAATATCCTCCTGGTGTAGGCATTGTAGAGTCATCTTTTTCAACCCAGCAATAAAAATAAAAAGTGGAGAGTCATAATTGTTATTCTATAGTGGTCTGAGAAACATTTCTGACTCAAGGCTTTTTCTCTTTTTTTAATCAAGGCACTGGACATAAATCTATAAACTCTTGGATGAAGTCTTGTTTTATAAGATGCTGTTTATTTTCCACCATTAACAAAGGATGTTTTTGGTGCATCGGAGAACAAAATTTGGAGTCCTGGATATAACACTACAGGAAAGTCAGAAGTTTGATTAGGATTGCTTTTTTTTTTTTTTTCTTTAAGTTATGGTTGGAAATTAGACTTAAGATTTTTCCAGATTCATTTCTATGAACAAGTTAAATATTTTAAAATTAAATCAGTATTCAAGAAAATATGACAGTGTTTAATAATAATACAGCAACATTACTCCATCTACTGATCTCCTATTTAGGATTTCACAGAGGTTATTTCATGTAATCTCACAGAAAATCTATAAGGAATGCATTTCTTTCCTAATTTTATGAATGGAGAAGTTGAAGCTGGGAGAGAATAAAGAATTTTCTAGAGTCATCAGGCCATCAGGGATGCAAAGCAGGGATTTGGGCCCAAGGGTAAGAGTGAGGGGTGTCTTTTTTTTTTTTTTTTTTTTGGTCTTTTGTCTTTTTAGGGCCGCGCCTGCAGCATATGGAAGTTCCCAGGCTAGGGGTCAAATTGGAGCTACAGCTGCCGGCCTACACCACAGCCACAGAAACTTGAGATCTGAGCTGCATCTGCGACCTACACCACAGCTCACAGCAACCCCGGATTCTTAACCTACTGAGCAAGGCTAGGGATCGAATATGCAACCTCATGGTTCCTAGTCAGGTTCGTTTCCACTGCACCACAACTGGAACTACGAGTGTCTGAGTATGGGATTTTAGTTGAAATGTTAACTTTTTCTAAAAAAAGAGCCTCCTTGCTATTGAGTACAAAGTAGAAAGATAAAGGAAAGGACTGAAGGCCTCTCTCTTGCAAAAAGGGTAACATATATGACATATATGGAATAATAGCTTTAGGGTTTTTTTCATCAGGCATCTATAATTTTTTAGGATTATAATCCTAAAAGGATTATAATCCTTTTAAGGATTAGTATAATTTGGGTGGAAGTTGCTCAGAATGAACTGTTTATTTATGACTTAAAATGCAGTATTTTGGAGAGTTCCTATTGTGGCTCAGTGGCTTATGAACCTAACTAGTATCCATGAAGGTATGGGTTGGATCCTGGTCCTCGCACTGTGGGTTAAGGATCCAGCGTTGCCATGAGCTGTGTTGTAGGTCATATTGCTGAGGCTGCAGTGCAGGCCGGCAACTGCAGCTCCAGTTCCACCCCTAGCACTGGGAACTCCCATATGCTGCAGGATGTGTCCTCGAGATCCTTGCCCACTAAGCGAGGCCAGGGATCGAACCTGTGTCCTCATGGATACTAATCGGATTGTTTCCATTGCACCACAATAGGAACTTTCTTGCCAAAAAATTTCTAATTCATAACAGAGTAGGAATTATAAGTTAGAGCCATAACTTTGTCTACTGTCTTGAACCAGCAAGAAATAGAAATTTCTATTTAATCCAGTATTAACCACTTTGGTTCAAGGAAAAAACAAAGAATATTCAAGAAATTTGTTTTAAAACTTTGTCAATGTCAAAATACACTCTGAGGTAGTAATAATTACGTTGTAGTCACTTTGCTATTGATCTTCCCACAAATAGATCAGTAGAAAGGAACAGTCTTGAAGTGGATCAGTTTAATGTAAAGTAAAGACAGTATTTCAAATCAGGACAAAAATAATGAACTACTCAGTAGATGGTGGTTGGGGCAACTGGTTATCCATCTGGGGAGGAAATTCCCCATTTCACTCCATGAATTAAAATAAATTCCAGAGGAGTAGTGAATTAGTCGTAATAGACACCCTTCTATAAAATGCTGTATTAGGGGAAAAAATAGAGTAAATAATTGATTGGAAATAAGCAAAACTCATAATAGGGAAGCCACTAAGGAAAAGATTGATAAATTTGATTGTTTTCAAAACAGCTACATAAAAAAGATACCTTAACTAATATTATCAGGGAAAACACCAAGTCAGGTAAGTATCTCAGTAACAATAGAGGTACTTATAAAGCGAGAGGAAGGAAAGAAGACAGGCACACCTCGTCAGTCACAGAGGAAGTACTGCATGGAGAGTGGGATATCCACAGTATGGAAACTTAGGCACCTATTAAAAAGAATAAGAAAGATGTATATGTATTGACAAGTGAAATTCTTTATAACATCATGAGCAGAGAAAACAAGTTATAAAACTACATACCTTGTGACTTAATGTCGGGCTGTCTGTTCATAGCAAGCAACTCGGATCTTAGCTGCTTGAAAGAGAACCACTTATATAGTGCAGAATTTTTGCAGGTCAGTAATTTGGGCTGCGTTCACCTGGGCAGTTTTTATGGTTTGGGCTGGATTCAGATCATCAGATGTTCATTTGGGTAATTGCATTCCTCTGCTAAATAGACTGGCGTGTTTGGGACCTTTTCCCACATAGTCTCTCATTCTCCAGGTAACTAGTCCAGGCTTGTTCTCATTGCTGGTTTCAGAGTTCTGAGCCAGTTGAGAATAGAGGCTACTGGGCTTCTTGGCTTTGGGTTTGCAACTGTCACAATATCACTTCAACATTATATCAGTCAAAACAAGTCATAAGCCTAGCCAGATTCAAGGGGTGGGGAAATTAGTTCCATCTGTCCATGAGAGGAGCTAAAACATATGGCCAACTTTGTAATTTACCAACCTCCACTTACATACATTCAAAATAGCACATGTGGGAGTTCCCGTTATGGCTCAGTGGTTAACGAATCTGACTAGGAAGCATGAGGTTGTGGGTTCGATCCCTGGCCTCGCTCAGTGGGTTAAGGATCCTGTGTTGCAGTGAGCTGTGGTGTAAGTTGCAGACACAGCTCGGATCCCGCCTTGCTGTGGCTGTGGCATAGGCTCTGATTAGACCCCTAGCCTGGGAACTTCCATATGCTGCGAGTGCGGCCCCAGAAAAGGCAAAAAATAAAAAAATTAAAATAACACACATAATTCCCAAAGTACGTATGTAGATAAATGCAAAGTAAAGGGTGGGATTCTACATACACTGCCAAATAGCAGTGATTCCAGAAAGATGGGAATGTGAGGGGGTCATCAAATCCTTTTGCATTGTCTGTACTTCTGAATTTTGGCCTAAACTGTTTATGAATTACTTCTATAAGTAAAAGTAAATTTTAAAAATGTAACAAACTCCAGGAGTTCCTACTGTGGCTCAGTGGGTTAAAAATCCGACTGCAGTGGCTCTGGTTACTGTGGAGTCATGGGTTCAATCCTCAGCCTGGTACAGTGGGTTAAAGGATCCAGCATTGCCACATCTGTGGTGTAGTTCACAGCTATGGCTCAGATTCAGTCCCTAGCCCAGGAACTTCCATATGCTGCTGGTGCAGCCATAAAAATTTTTTTAAAAATAAACGCCAAATTCTATTAGCATGTGGACTAACATATTTAAGGATCTGAACTTATATATGAAAGATCAACTCTTTTCTTTCATCACATTTATTCTCCCAAAGTGCTTTACTTGTGAGGCATCATTGAAAAGGCTGTGAATGGTGAATTTGTCAGTGCCAAGCCAGTAAAATGCGGTAGATATTTTTTTGAATATATATTTAAATGAACTCACCACATGGAGATACCACACACCATTTGAAAGAGAAGCAAATGCTGGCGAATTACACTAAAAATTTCTCCTCCTTCCCACATCAAGTTAGCTTCTGCTTCATAAATGATTATTACAATAAAACGCAGCAGACTTTCAAGGAATGGAACTTTCATCTGTAGAATATAAAAATGAAATGTCAAGGACTTCTCACTATGGCACAGTGGGTTAAGAACATGACTGCAGTGGCTCTGGTTGCTGCAGAGGCATAGGTTTGATCCCCATCCAGTGCAGTGGGTTAAGGATCAGACCTTGCTACAGCCGTGGCATAGGTAGGTCACAGCTACGATTCGATCCAGTCCCTAGCCCAGCAACTTCCATATGCCACAAGTGCAGCCATAAATTAAAAAATAAAATAAAATTGTGCAGTTCCCATTGTGGCTCAGTGGATTATGAACCCAACTAATATCCATGAGGCTGCAGGTTCAACCCCTGGCCTCGCTCAGTGGGTTAAGGATCTGGCGTTGACACAAGATGTGTCTTAGGCTGCAGATGTGGCTCAGATCTGGCGTTGCTGTGGCTGCAGTTAGGCCAGAAGCTGCAGTTCCAATTCGACTCCTAGCCTAGGAACTTATATGTGCCTCAGGTGCGGCCCTGAAAAAAAAATGCAAGCATGGGAATTACTGTTTGAGGGCATCTGTCTATAGAGAAGGGATTCATAGAAATTAGGCACAGGTTCATTTCCTAGGCTGGCTGTCCAATCCCCCACACACTAAGGACACTGGCATGGCCTCCGAAGAATAATTTGGAAAAAACTCAACAAAAATATTCAGCTACCTAAATCACCAGTGTGTAACCCCCTTGAAAGAAATGTATCTTTTAATACTTGAACAGGATCTTAGGAATGCAATAGATAATAAATAATAATGATGAAAGTAGTTTATGTTTATTTTAATTCCCAAGGGGAGCCGAGCTGCAGCTTTGACCGATGCAGCCTGGGAGGGAGGGCGCTGGGGGGCTGTGTTGGCCACATGTCTGTGGGGATGGCAAATGGAGGGATCCTGGACTGGGAGTGCCTCATGCTTTAGAAAGAGACAGAAGTCTCCCCTATAAGTTTCATCATCAGGAGCAACGAAGCTTCA
The DNA here is from genome assembly GCA_004024745.2 of Catagonus wagneri. NCBI lineage: Eukaryota > Metazoa > Chordata > Mammalia > Artiodactyla > Tayassuidae > Catagonus > Catagonus wagneri. Next base: position 2,940,292 of record PVHT020003144.1, on the reverse strand, counting down.
GCGCTGGCAGTCAAAGTCACTAGAGAAGTTATCACTTTGGGACAATGAATGAATGGAGTTAAGGGACATGAAAGCAGTGATGAGACCCTGGGGAACACTAGTGCCCCTGGGCAGGACCAGAGGCCAGAAGGGATCCAGAGGCGGCTGCCTGAGAGCAAAGGGAGGGTGGAGTTCGCAGGCAGCCCTGGCGAGCAGTGTCCGCGAGGGCTGTGCTGAACATGCGCAGATGTGGAGCTGCAGAGAGGCACCGGCAGACCAGCCTTCCAAGAAGGACAGAAGGTGAGGCCCTGGCCCAAGGAAAGCTCTAGAATAAATTTAGGGTGAGGTAGATGAGGCATGTAAGTTGAAAGAGCCTAGGAACTGGTAGAATAGGGAGATGAAAGGAAATCGCAGAGGCAAAGTCACAGAGTCCGAAGGAACAGAGTCTCAGCCAAGAAGTGGGATGAGCCTTCTGCCTCTGAAACAGGAAGGATGGAGGTAGAGACACACGCAGGCCTGGAGGAAGTCAAGCCAGGTCACGCGGTGGGAGCCCCTATTTCCATGCGAAGAAGAGGTTAAGCGCCCAGCTGGGGGCCGCTGAGAGGAAGCAGGAAGTTAGGACGACTTAGATGCAAAAACCTCACATGCTCCGCATTCCATACGCTCCATATTCCATTTGTTAACGTCTCTTTCTGCTTTTTCCTGCTGTCTGTTTTAAAATTTTAAATCTTTTAATTAAACAGGCCTGCTTCATTCCTCCCAGTGTGAAGTAAAGGCATTCAAGCCTTAAATCAATAGATCCTTCGAATCCCCAGTAAGAGAAATCTTAGCTAGTTAAGAAGAAAACAGATCCCTCTCTAATGAAAACAAACTAAACAAGACAAAAACACAGGAGTTCCCATCCTGGCTCAGTGGAAACGAGTCTGACTAGCATCCATGAGGGTGCAGGTGCGACCCGTGGCCTCACTCAGTGGGTTAAGGATCCAGCGTTGCCCTGAGTTGTGGTGTAGGTCTCAGACAGGGCTTGGATCCTTCCTTGCTGAGGCTGTGGTGTAGACCAGTGGCTACAGCTCCGACTCGACCCCTAGCCTGGGAACATCCATATGCTGTAGGCACAGCCGTAAAAGGACAGAAAAAAAAAAAGACAAACACGGAGAAATGCTCTGCATCATGTACCTAAGTCTGTCCATATTGTTTCTAACACAAGCATGGCAAGACATGGGAGCTTCAGAGATTGTTGCTACGGCTGGCGGAAATCACTGTCGCTTCTGCGAGAGTGGTGATCCTTATTGGTCGTGCTTAAAAAATGTGTTTCTGTTTCACCCCATTTGAGATCTGTTTTCTGAAAGGCAGATGTATTTGTGAGTCTTCTCCCTAAAAGTCAGAAGAAGGCTACAGCCACTTTTCTCATCTTCCATTTGTGTGAAAGTAAAATAATGACCATGAACCAAACTCTGTGATTCTTGTGCTCTCTTAAACAAAGAGTTTGAAAGAATAACCCGTGCAAGTTCAGGGTAAACAGTGCTTGAGAAGCCATGTGGGCAAAGAAAAAACTCGGCCAAGTTCAGAGTGAAGGTCAGCACGGTCACTGCGGACGATCTTCATGGTCGTGGGCTGTTCTTCACAGTTCTGCACAGCCCAAGGGGCAGGAGGGGAAGTTTCCAGAAGATCAAGGAATTGAGGAGGCTCTGGAACTGAAGAAATGCGAAACTTTGATGGAGAATCAGGCCACCTCCGAGAGCCATTTCTTGGGCACCGAAGGAGGAGAACCAGCCCCACGGGAGCGTCCCCACCCCCACTATTTTTGGGAGCCTTTAGCAAGGCTGCCTGGTGCACAGACTACACTGAGACCTGAGTTTGCAGAGACCAGATGCCTGTCCACCTCAATCGGATGTCCCCTTTGAGTCACTTTCCCAATGCGGGGGAGAGGGGAAATATCCTCCTTAGAAATAGAGAGGTGCCCATTACCTCTGTGGGGACCACTGTGGTTTGTTACTTCTGGGGGCACGTGGGACTCCCCGGGTACCTGAGGGAAGCTGTGCATTCTCATCTCTGAAAAAGGCACAGGCACATCCGGCTGCCCAATTGTCCTACCGTTTCAGGGGTCTAGGCACACTGTTCACAGTCCCTTTTTATTTTACCTCTTTATCAAGGTATAAGTTATGTCTAAGAAAATGCATCCGTATTAATATGCCCTGGAAGGAATTTTGATAAATATATACAGCCAAATAGCCACCATCAAAATCAAAATCTAGGAGTTCCCATTGTGGCTCTGCAGTAAGAAACCCAACTAGAACCCATGAGGATGCAGGTTCAATCCCTGGCCTCACTCAGTGGGTTGGAGATCCAGCGTTGCCATGAGCTGTGGTGTAGGTCACACATGGGGCTTGGATCCCGAGTTGCTGTAGCTGTGGTGTAGCCCGGCAGCTGCAGCTCTGATTCAACCCCTAGCCTGGGAGCTTCCATAGGCCACACTATGCATCCCTTAAAAAAAGCAATAATAATAATAATAATAATCAGGAATATTCTCAACATCCCCAGAAGTTTTCTCCTATGACTTTGCAGTTGGTCTCCACACCAAGCCCCAGCCCTAGGCCACCACTGTTGTGTCAGTCACTGCAGATTAAATTTGCCTAATCTGGAATTTCATATACATGCCTAATCTAGAATTTCAAATACGTATTTGTGTGTGGCTTCTCCTGTTTAGCATCATCTATGTTGTATGTACCAGGGGTTCATTCATTTTTACTGCTAAACAGTATTCCTTTCTGTGGATTTTGCACAATATATTTATCCACTTACCTTTTGTGTGTATATGTGTGTCTATATTATTTTTTTTTTCTAATTGAAGTAGAGTTGGTTTACAGTGTTACAGATGTACAGCAAAGTGATTCAGGTATACATACATGTGTGAGTTTATATACATTCCTTTTCAGATTCTTTTCCACTCTAGGTTACTACCAGATGTTGAATATAGTGACCTGCGCTGTACAGTAGGACCTTGTTCGTTTTCTCTTTTATGTTTAGTACTCTGTATTTGTTAATCCCAAATTTTTAATTTATCCCCCACTTCCCCTTTGGTAATCGTGAGTTGTTTTTTAATGTCTTCCCACCACAACCACCCACCCACCCGCAGGGGAGAGTTCCCCTGAATGCAATCCCCAGATCACGTGTTTTAGAAACACCCAGGGTGTGCATGAAAAACGCAGGTTCGTGGGTCCCCTTTCAGACCCTCAGAATCAGGACTGCTGGGCGTGACGCTCAGGACTCTGCCCTGAAAACACACTTCGCATAGGACTCTATTGTGACCTGAGTTTTCCTCTGCCTGTGGACTCAGGGACCACAGGTTAGGAACTTCAGCCTAAGCGCAAGTGGGTAATTTCTCTTGTTTACTCGACAGCTCAGTCTCAGCCCATTTTGGTTCAGGACCCACAAAGGTATTTTTATATCGGTTCTGGACAAAGACAGATCTTACGCTGAGAGACGAAACCTATGGCAGTTGAAACTTAACGCTCCCTTCTCGCTTCTGTAACATTGCTTGCTTGCTAAATATCAGTTGTGACAGTGTTTCGCAACAAAGGGTTAATAAAACCGGCCAAGACATAACAGGCTACTATTTAGAAACCACCCCCACAGGTCTGCAACTTTCAAAAGTCCCGCGCGCGCCAATTATAGC
>PVHT020003144.1:2881853-2935637 GCA_004024745.2 Catagonus wagneri | reverse complement strand
CTTGCTTGCTAAATATCAGTTGTGACAGTGTTTCGCAACAAAGGGTTAATAAAACCGGCCAAGACATAACAGGCTACTATTTAGAAACCACCCCCACAGGTCTGCAACTTTCAAAAGTCCCGCGCGCGCCAATTATAGCCAGTCACCAACCGCCACATCTGCTTCTGTAAACCTGCTTGTTTGCTGAATACGGATCACGTGATCCTAGGCCAATCATATAGCAGATGGTGTCCCAATTCAAATATCAGCCAATCGGCGCCCCCGACTTGTTTGTGTGTGCCCATAAAAACCCTGTACTCACTGCAGTCGGGGCCTCTTCGCGTCACCGGTAACAAGTGTGCGGGGGTCCAGGTTCGAACCTGCAATAAAGGACCCTTGCCGTTTTGGCTTTGACTTTTGACTCTGGTGTGCTCGTTTGGAGGGGGTCTCGAGACCGCGGGCATTACAACGCCAAAAATAAACGGGGAGTAGAGTCAGGAAGCTGCGTGGATTGTCTCGAGTGACCTATGCCCCCACCCCTCCACCCACCCCAGCTGCTGGTGTCCACATGATCTATGCACGGCCCTCTGCAGGGTAAAAATCTTATGGGTGCCCTCTCCTGAGCTGCCCTGGTGGATGGGAAGTTTCTAGAAGGCTCTGATGACTAGATTTTGTCATTTAGGGAAGTGAAATGCAAGCAACCCGGAGCCATTGCTGGCTTCCCTGCTCTGCGGGTGTCCTGGCCTTTCCTTTTTACGACTCACTATGAATACTTCTCACAACTCTCCATCTCCCTATTAGTCAGATGGCACAAGCTCATTTCTTTTCATCCCCCGGCTATGTTTTAATGCCGCGTAGAGCAGTGCTCCTCCTCAGGATTCTGTGTTTTTATTACCCATCATGACACGGAGCAGTCACACCGAGGAAGCGACCGGTCCACGGGAAATAAAACGAGATTGTAATGACACTTTTCCTCTTCCTCGTCTCATTTGAGTAAATTTTCTTTTTGGAGAGTTTCCTGACCAATTCATAGATGGACTCCGTTTCCCATTGTGAGATGGCTACAGAATTATTGCAGTTATATCTATCCGGCTGTGCTGACGCTATCATGTTTACCCAAAGACAAATATCTAAGTCCTAAGTCTATGTCAGACCATTAGGCATCTGTATAAAAAGGCTCTGAGTTGTGTTACGCATTTTTAAACACTGGAATGTGTTAGCAAAAAAAAAAAAGGATTTTTTTTTTTCCACTTCAGCTCTGAAGCTTTTAGCCTTTGGACAAACCAAAATCAAAAGGACCAACATTTGGCATTGTCTGTTTTACACAGACACTATTTGCTATCACATAAATGGAGACCTTGGCCTTTAGGGGGTCTTTGGTATAGGAGATGTTACTTGCACTGGGGTCGGGGTGGGGAAAAACTGGTCAATAAGTGGAGCTGGGACAAATGATCATCTCATGACACCTTAATCTCAGGAGGCTGAATTAGAAATGGAATGGAAGTTACACATTGTACCGATGTTTTTGTGAGGTCATGAGGTCATCTTTAAGGGTTGATACGACCCCACCAACACTCTCGACCTCCACAATGATATAAAAGGCAGGTTGTCTGGAGTCTGCAGCATCTGCCACTTTTCTCCCCAGTGTTCCGATGCATTGCCATGACAACAAAGGGAATTTTGGAGAAGTATTTCCTCGCCTTCTTGCCCTTAACTTCCTATGATCTTTTGCTCTGGTGTTGGACTGGCTCACAAGTAAACGACGGAGAAAGGAACCCAAGCTAAGTCAGGTCATCACCCTTTCCAGCCCTTGTACCCATCACCAGCACTTGTGGCCTGGTCTAGCTCAACTTTCCACCTGCAAAAAAGATTAGATTTATACTTCCTCACATCACATAAAAATAAACCCCAGATGGATTAAACATCTAAATATGAAATTAGATAAATTTTAAAATTTAGGAATTTTAGAATGAGAAGAAAGTATGCAATACTATTTTATTATTTGGGGGCAAGATGATTTCTTTATAAAGCAGCAGAAATCACCAGAGAAGATATTGGTATATTATTATAAGAATGTTAAACTTGTATATGCTAAAATATACTACAAACTAAGCTTAAAGCAAGCCACAATCAACGAGAACATTTTAGTAACAGAACGAATGCAGAACTTATACATAAATATAAATTAATATATATGCTATGAATGAACAACTGTTAACAATTGAACAGTGCTTACTATGTGCCGGACACTATTCTAAACGTATACAAAGGCACTTTTTCCTAATAATCACACTGCAGGTATAAAGTAATCCTATGATTCATTTTTCATTCTACGAATGAGGAAACTCAGAAAGAATTTAAATAGCTTGCTTAATATTACACAGCTGGTAGCAGCCTGACTCAGCAAAGGGCATGAACAAGCAATTCAGAGATGAAGAAACATAGTGACCAGGAGACCGGTATTAGAGGAGCACATATTAAAAGAATTATATGCTGGGAGTTCCCACTGTGATGCAGAGGGTTAAGAATCTGAGTGCAGCAGCTAAGTTTGCCGTGGAGGCATGGTTTCAGCTCAGCAGTGGGCTAGAGGCTCTGGTGTTCAATCCCTGGCCCAGGAACTTCCATATGCTGTGGATGCATCCATAAAATAAAAAACGAAAAAACTATTACATCCTATGTACACACATCAGAATGTCAGAAATCTAAAAGTCCGGCAATATGAATGTGGCAAAAAGACGCGGTGGGCAAATAAAGTAATACAACCTCTATGCAAGTAATTTGGGACCGTCCAGTGAAGATCAAAGTGCACACACGCTATGCCTCAGCCACATAGCATGGCGGCGTCCACTCGTGAGAAACTCCCACATGCACGAGGAGACGTGTGCAAGGATGTCCGGTTTCAGTGACCTTCAAAAACGGACAACACAAAAGTCCATCACCACAGAAACGGAGGTCCTACAGTGGAATAGCATTCTAAACGCGCCCTTACAGTCAGAGCCTAACAGCACACAATGAGTGAAAAAAGCAAATTACGCCTTCTTCTTCCACAGAGGTGGAGCAGAGGTACTTTTTCCTATTCTTCCCACTATGCACACCTAAAAACACTGAGTGTTTTATAGAAAATGTACAAAGATTCTGGAAGGTAGAGAGAAGAAGGCAGATTGGTTGGGGACCTCAGGACCCAAAGAATGACCTGGTGGTGAATTCCCTGGGGTGTCTTTTGGCCTCAAACATTCCAGACTGGATATCGGAAAAAGCCAGCAACTCTGAAACAGCAATAAGTGCAAACCAAAACAGCCCGAGCAAAAGCCAGCCCTCTGCAGCTAAGAACCAAGAAAGGGTCAGCCTAGCAAGACAGAACGTTTTTAGAAAATTACCACTGTGCTTCATTAAAACACCACAGAACATGCTATTGCCCATGCCAACCCCGGCCAGCAAAGGCTGTGTGGGAGCCTAGATGGTCACTCTTGCCAGCCTGTAGGAAGATGCATGACCATACCGCTGCGGTGACGTTAGCAGAGACCCAGTGAGGGGCCAGGACTTCCCGCTCCATGGAGGTGCAACCAACCCCTTGCATGGTGACATGGAGACCATGTGAGGAGACCTGGACTTCCACTCCCCACCCCCCTATCCCTGGCAGAAATGACAGAGCTCTCACTGCTCACTGACGTCAATGGAGTCCACATGGGGAGCCGTAAGAAAGCAAGCACAGCTAACTCGCTCAGCCAGCAAAGTACCAGTGAGGGATGGCAGGAAGCCAGAGCTCCCACGGCCACCAGCAGCAATGAGGAACCACCCATACTGCGATGTCAGCAGAGGCCACCCATGAGCCTGGACTGCTGCTCACACCCGACTGGACAGGTGGTGCCCCCACTTCTCTTACTGGAGCAATGTCAGAGGAAGCCAGCTAAAACGAAAAGTTTAAAAAGATCTGGGGATGTAAAACACAATGCACAAAATGTCCAGGTTGCAAGTGAAATCACTTAGCATACCAAGAACCAGGAAGATCTCAACTGAACATTAAGAAAAGGTAATCAGGAGTTCCTGTCATGGCTCAGTGGTTAACAAATCTGACTAGGAACCATGAGGTTACGGGTTCGATCCCTGGCCTTGCTCAGTGGGTTAACGATCTGGCGTTGCCGTGAGCTGTGGTGTAGGTCGCAGGTGCGGCTCGGATCCCGCGTTGCTGTGGCTGTGATGAAGGCCGGCAGCTACAGCTCCTGTTAGACCCCTAGCCTGGGAACCTCCACATGCCGCAGGTGCAGCCCTAGATAAGGCAATAAGACAAAAAAAAAGAAAAAAGAAGTGATCATTCTAAGTGAAGTTAGTGAAAGACAAATATCATATAGTGTCACTTACATGTGGAATCTAAAAAAAGGATACAAACGAATGTATTTGAAGAACAGAAACAGACTCACAGACTTTATAAAACTTATGTTTGGAGTTCCCGTCGTGGCTCAGTGGTTAACAAATCCGACTAGGAACAATGAGGTTGTGGGTTCAATCCCTGGCATCGCTCAGTGGGTTAACGATCGACGTTGCCCTGAGCTGCAGTGTAGGTGGCAGACGCGGCTCGGATCCGGCATTGCTGTGGCTGTGGCATAGGCCGGTGGATACAGCTCCGATTAGGCCCCTAGCCTGGGAACCTCCATATGCCGTGGGTGCGGCCCTGAAAAGACAAAAAGATAAAAAAAAAAAAAAAAAACTTATGGTTACCAAAGGGGACAGGTGGGGGGTGGGAGGGATGGACTGGGGGTTTGGGATGGAAATGTTCTAAAATTAATTTGTGGTGATGGTTTTACAACTATAAATATGATAAAATTCATTGAATGATTTCAAAAAAGAATGTGGGTTTCTTTTAGAATAGCAGTTCTCAAACATTTTGGTCTGAGGATCCATTTATACTCTTAAAAATGAACCCACAGAGATTTTGCTAATCTGAATTGTATCTCTCTAAACAGACAATATTCGTAATTAAAACTGAAAAATTTAAGACATTTATCGTTCATTTGAAAATAATATTCTCATTCTATGTTACCATACATAAAATATTTTAAGGAAAAGTAGTTATGTTTTCCAAAACAAAAATTTGACTTATTGACATTTGCGTGAATCTCTTTAAGCTCTCACTAAATAGAAGACAGCTGGATTCATGTACTTTTTCTGCATTCAGTCTGTGGCAATGTTATTTTGGTCAAAGGATACAAAGAAAACCCTTCCTCTTGCAGATCAGTTAAAAAGTAGGATATATTTCAATAAACTTTTCAGATGCTTTGGAGTGTTTTTCTTTAATACTACACCCAAACTCAGCAAGTGGTAGTTTGTTAACTTTAGTGCAAGATGGTCATGCGATGACTTTTCGTATCCCGTGACATTAAAATTCAACAGCCTGGTGTGTTTTTTAACAACCAACTCTCTGATTCTCTGGACACCAACCGAATGTCCCAACCCTCCTGTTCTGACATCACCCGGAGCTACTGTCAGACTCCACGGGTTTAACAAGGCTGCTCTCACTGTAGACCCAAGGCACAGTGAATGCTTTCTGGGTGCATTGGCTGTAAAGCAGGGGTTCCCAGGTCCACCCTGTCCTCAGTTTTGATTGTGCTAGGACAACTCACAGAACTCAGGAAAACAGTTTTCTTGCTATGACCTATGTATTACAAAGGATACAAGTCGGGGACAGCCAAATGCAAGAGATGTCTAGGGCAAGGGATGGGGGGTGCGGGCGGAGCTGCCAAGCTCTCTCTGCACCGCCAGCCCTCCCAGGGTCTCCATGTGCGTACCAGCTCAGAAGCTCCCCAGACCCTGTTGCTGAGGCATTTTTATGGGGATTTCATCACAGAGGCATGATTGACCATTAACTGAATCTTCGGCCCTCTCCTCTCCCCAGAGGTTGGGGGAGGTAAGGCTGAAAGTTCCAGGCTTCTAATCAAGGTGTGGTCTTTGTGATGGCCAGTCCCCAGGTGAAGCCATCTCAGGGTCCCCCAGGGTCATCTCATCCAACAAAAGATGCTCCTCTCAACCAGGAAGTCCCAAGGGGTTTAGGGACTTTGGACAAGAAGGAGGAACAAAGGTCAAATATTAGAACAAAAGATGTTCCTATCATCTTATTATCTGAGAAATTACAAAGGTTTTAGGTTATCTGTGTTAAGAACTGGGAAAAGGCTATATATATATTTTATTGTCCCACAATTGATCTATCGGTATACAACACAAAAAATAATAAGAATAATGGCTGTTAATATCACCACTGATATCATCAGAAAGATCTTTTAACTATTAGGATTCACAGTGGCAGAAATAGGTTTCGAGGACTTCCCATTGTGGCGCAGCAGAAATAATCTGACTAGGAACCATGAGGTTGCAGATTCAATTCCTGGCCTTGCTCAGTGGGTTAAGGATTCGGCGTTGCCATGAGCTGTGGTGTAGCTTGCAGACACCTGCAATGCAGGCTCAGATCCTGCATTGCTGTAGCTGTGGCATAGGCTGGCAGCTGATTTCAACTTCTAGCCTGGGAACTTCCATATGCCACGGATGTGGCCCTAAAAAGCAAAAAAAAAAAAAAAAAGGAAACAGGTTTCCAACCAAAAGATTGAATTTCCACTTGAAAGCCTGAATTTTATCATTGTCAATAAATACCATGAGTTTTTTTCCTTGAAGTGACAGGCTCCTTTCCATTCATTTTGGAGAAAATGCCTCTCAAATCGTCAAGTCTGTGTAATCACAGTTTGTCTGTCAGCTCTTCCTTCAAATAGAAACGGTGTTCCAGGAAAAAAAGCAGCTCGACATTCTGCATTGCAAACCACGGCCCCCCGACCGCCACACTTAGGAGTGCTTCTGTGCGCTTCCCATTCCATCCCATACAGTAGGGCTGCTTCAGTCTTCGGTGATGCTTTTTATTTATGTTTGTTTTACTTTCACGTGCACATTGGTGGTGCGTACAATGACTACCAACTCAACTTTGTGCACTGCGTGGACTCATGCTATGTGTCCTCGGTTTTACCCACCATTACTGTGCACCATCCAAGCAAATGTCCTACTAATGAAGACAACGAGACATAGAAACAACAGAAATGTCCATCCTCAGAGAAATGGATAAAGAAGATGGGGTACACATATACAGAGGAATACTACTCAGCCATTATAAAAGGAGGAAATAATGCCATTTGCAGCATCATGGATGGACCTAGAGATTATCATGTCAAGTCAATTAGACACAGAACAATGAATACCATATGGTATCACATGTGGAATCTAAAAAAAAATGATATAAATGAACTTATTTACAAAACAGAAATAGACTCACAGACATAGAAAACGTATGGTTACCAAAGGGGATGGGAGAGGAGATCAATTACGAGCTTGGGATTCACAGACACACGTTACTATATTTAAAATAGATACACAGCAAGAACCTATTATATAGCACAGGGAACTATGCCCAACATTTTGTGATAACTTATAATGGAAAAGAACATGGAAAAGAATATATATGTATATATAATGTCTATATATACCTATACATATACAAATATATTTATGTGTATATATAGTTGAATCACTTTGCTGGCACATGAAACTAACACAACATTGTAAATTAACTATACTTTAATTTAAAAAATAGTTTAGGAGTTCCTGTTATGGCCCAGTGGAAACGAATCTGACTAGCCTCCATGAGGATGCAGGTTCAATCCCTGGCTTTGATCAGTGGCTTAAGGATCCAGCGTTGCTGTGAGCTGTGGTGTAGGTCACAGATGCGGCTTGGATCTGGTATTGCTGTGGCTGTGGTATAGGCCAGTGTCTACAGCTCTGATTTGAGCCCTAGCTTGGAACCTCCATATGCTGCGGGTGCAGCCCTAAAAATACAAAAAAAAAAAAAAAAAGTTAAAAAAAATAGGAATGTTTTCATATTATTGTCAAAGTGGTTTTGACATTGCAGACTCACTAAACCTAACCCTGAAAGGAACTTGGATACATTCAGGGGTCCACAGATCACATTTTGAGAACTGCTATTTTAGAAACTATCCTCCTGCTATTAAGACAATACTAATACTTTCTTTAAGTTCATAGATAGAAACAAAAATAAATAGAATAATTTGGAAAAAACTCAACAAAAATATTCAGCTAACTAAATCACCAGTGTGTAACCCCCTTGAAAGAAATATATCTTTTAATACTTGAACAGGATCTTAGGAATGCAATAAATAATAAATAATAATGATGAAAGTAGTTTATGTTTATTTTAATGTTTACTGTTGAGGGAAAACTGTGCTGTGTATTTTATTTTATTTTTTTTTTTGTCTTTTTGCCTTTACCTAGGGCCGCACCCGCAGCATATGGAGGTTCCCAGGCTAGGGGTCTAACGGGAGCTGTAGCCACTGGCCTTCGCAACAGCCATAGCAACGCAGGATCCGAGCCGCGTCTGCAGCCTACACCACAGCTCACGGCAACGCCAGATCCTTAACACACTGAGCAAGGCCAGGGATCAAACCCGCAACCTCATGGTTCTTAGTCGGATTCATTAACCACTGAGCCACGACGGGAACTCCTGTGCTGTGTATTTTAAATGCATTATCTCCATTATTCTTTTACACCAAACTCTGGGGTAAACACTATATAATATCCCCGTTTTACAGATGAGAAAACTGGAGCACAGAGAGACAAAACAGCTTGACAGGGTCACAAACTATATGTGGTAAAATAAGGATTTGAATACACAAGATCCAGTTCCCAGAGCTTGGACCCTTAAACACTGAATATCATTCAATGTTCCAGATTTACTTATTGTGCTTTTCCCATGTAGGTGTGTCCATTCAAATCTTCAAGGAAAAAGCAAATGTCCCATGTCAACCATAGTCCCCAAGAAGAGGCTTAAGAAATGTCTTAACGTGTGATCAAAACATGGAGTAAACCACCCTTAAACTGCCTGGCTGCCCACCTTTAAGTCATGGTGGTTAGTAATCATGTTAAAAGTGAAATTCTGGCGAGTTCCCATCGTGGCTCAGCAGTTAACGAACCGACTAGCATCCATGAGGATGCAGGTTCAATCCTTGGCCCTGCTCAGTGGCTTAAGGATCCGGCATTGCCCGTTGCCATGAGCTGTGGTGTAGGTTGCAGATGCGCTTGGATCCTGTGTTGCTGTGGTTGTGGTGTAGGCTGGCTGCTACAGCTTGGATTATATCCCTAGCTTGGGAACCTCCATATACTGCTGGTGCAGCCCTAAAAAAAAAAAAAAGACAAAAAAGAGAGAGAATTCAAAAGCTTTACCGGACAGGAAGAAAATGAAAACATGAGAAAAAAAAAAAAGATGAAATTCTGAAATGCTGAGCACCATCTATGTTATCATTAAGGCGGGAACCAACAGGGTAGACAAGAAAAAAAAAAACTGTTTCTTCGAAAGCTTGACCAAATTTTATGTGCATCTACGTGTGTGTACACACATATCTATATTACTGTTTGCTAAACAGATACACAGGTAGCTAACAAACACATAGGTTAACTCAAAACAAAATGCGTTTATATTTTCTAGAGCAATAAAACCCCCGTCATCATTGGGACTGACCTCTCCTTTCCCACGTCTGCAGGTTAAGCAGTTATAACTCTCTTGGGGGGTAATCTCACCTGGCCTTTAGCCCTTGTTTATTAACCCGCTAAACCTTGACTGCGAAGTTACATTCCGACAAGGAAGGCTCTGTAAAGACCCTGTTGAAGGCTCTGTTATCACCATAGGAATGGCTAGGAAATCCTGGGAGGTACCTCCAAACTCAGATACTTTTGCCTTTTACCAAGTTTGGATATTTTTTTTTCATTTTTCCAAGTTTGAAATTTTTTTTTCTCACATACCCAACCTGCTTTCTGGATAGAGACCTGGTGGGACTAGGTCCGCACGTGTCTCCAATTTTCTGGAATATAATTTGGTTGGGTTTTTTCTGTAGGGGGCGGGGTGGAGGGGGAGGGATAGGAAGGGAGACCGAGGATCGCCTCCCCGCGCCTCCCCGCGCCTCCCCGCGCCTCCCCGCGCCTCCCCGCGCCTCCCCGCGGCAGCGCGGGGGCGGGGGGCGGCGGGGGTGGACGTCGGCGGGGGCGCGCAGAGCCGGGCAGGCGGCGCGCACGGCGGGGACGGCGGGGACGGCAGGGACGGCGGGGGCGGGGTGGCGCGCACGGGCCCGCAGGCGGCGGCGCGCACTGGCCAGCGGCGGGGGCCGCTCGGGGGCGGTGGCGGCCTCGCCCCCCGAGAGAGCCTTGTGCTCCCGCCTTCCTCCTTCCGGCGCCGCCGCTGCCTCATCCCCGGCCTGGCGGGCCGCGGCGCAGAGGCCGCCGGTGGCGGCGCCGAGGCCTCCGGGCGGGCCTCCCGCTTCCCGGGCACCGGGCCGCGGCGCGCCTCACCCCCAGGCCCTCGAGGTACGAGCCGAGCTTCGCCCCTGAGGCCGCTGAAGGGCCAAACGACCCGGCCAAGCACAGGCTGCACGGAGGGTGAGCTCGGGCACCGCCAGGGGGTGGGCTTCACAGACCCCAGGACCCCTGAAAAACAGGGGAACCGGCTTCTCTTTGCCAGCGGCATCCCAGTGTGTTTTGGCTACTTGAGGACCTTCCTAGTTCGTGGGATTAAAGAAGCTTCATCACGTTAGTTATGCAATGAGGCGGCGTCCTTGCTGGGGATGCTGTGATCGGCAGCATCATTGATGCCGGTGATCCGTAGTTTACTTCTTTCAGCCTTGGCTGAGAATTTGCATTTGGAATTGGGGGCGGAAAGAAGAAAACCTGCTCAGGTGCAAGGAGCATGCAGAGAGGGAGACAGAGACCAGGGAAGATGGGCCATGTGCAGCCCTTCCTAAACGCACAGTTAAGCACGTCTTTGGCCGGTGGGCGGGGAGGGGATTGTTGGAAATCCCAGGTGGGTTCCAGGGTGCCTTCGGCTCTGCTTCTGACAAAAGAGAGGCCTGTTGGAAGTTGGAGGTTGAGGCGTAAATTTCTGAGGCCGGGAAGATGAACCAGATCTTCCAGAAGCTGTGTGTTTATTTTCCAAGTCCGTAAAGGCAGGATAGGGCTGGGCACTACGTGCAGACCAGCGCAGCCCGGTTCTGCTTAGCGGGAAGACTGTCATAAAGGGCTTTTTTGTCTGAAGTAGCCAAAGTCTGGGGCATGGGGCCATCAGGAGTTGGCGATTGGTCAGTTTTCACTGCCAAAGTGAGGCATGTCTCCGACATTCTTAGAACCTGGCAGCTCACTTCAGCTCCAGGCTTATTCATTCTTTTCATTGACTGGGTTAAGGAGAAGAGGCACAAAGAGGGAAATGGCCCTTCTCCCCCACTCCCCCTTTTTTCCGCATTATTCTTAGGGACTAGTCCATCCAAGTTGGGTCAAAATGGGAATTTAAGATGGAAAGAAAGTTCTTTCCATCTTTGCTCTAGACCTTCAAGAATAGAATCTCCAAGGAAAAAAACTGTCTCCTTCCCCGAAGTTCTTGCAAAACTGAACAAAGAAAAGGAAGAATTGTTTCACAGCCTGGGCAGTTTGCAGTTACGTTCAGATGGGTTTTCACATGCTTGAGATTATACAACACAAAGGTGAGCTAGAGCCAGGAAGAGAAATGGGGGAGAGAGGTGAATGTAGGATCTCAGAGATTACAGAAACCGAGAGAGCATTTTCACCTTACAGGTCTGGGAGAATTTGCTCTGGAGAATGAACACAAAGCTTAATCTTTTTATTGTCCTAATGTGTAATTGCTTTTCATGTTAATGCTTCATTCCTAAGAGTAAAGGCAAGACTAGCTCTAGCTCGGACATGTTCCCTGTATCCCAGGCAGCTTAGACTGTATTGTGTTATGTAAATGAGTTGGATGTTTATTTTGCCAGCTCACTCTCTTGAATCTGTCATCTCTGTGATCCCATGAGTTTGGCTTGTTTCCAGTTCATTCACAATGTGACATTTGGCTAGAATTTGTCAGGGTGTTAAAACTTGAAGAAATGGAAAACCCAGCGAACAACTCGCATGAAAACCTTTGATCATCTGACACAGGAAACCTTTACCTAGTATCACACATATAAAACAGGTATAATAGGATTTGATTATTTTTCCTCCCCCAAATTTTTCATTTTTCATACTAAGTGCCGGCGAAGTAACTAAACAGCTAGCTCTTTTGGTACTTGTAGAATATTTATTCATTTACCAAGCCATCCAGAGATACCTCCCTCCCATAAGATATGTGTTGAGCAAAATACACTTGAATAATCAAAGTGGTTAAGTGGTTCCCAAATATAAAGCAAGTTATATTCAGTAAGTTGGTCTTACAACCTTTTATGGTGCTTTTTTTTTTTTTAATTGTGTTATGCAGTGATAGGAAGGCCCAAGAGCCTCAGGCAAAAGGCAAATACTGCAGGGAATTGTGGACCAGGCCTTAGAATGGAGAGGAAGGAGGCTGTGGACACCTCCCCAGTTATCCGCGCTCTCTGTCCTGTAGAGCGCTCTTTTCTGGCTCACATGGAGATTTTAGGAAGCTTAAAAACTTAAATAGGAGTATGTACACATGTGTTCTAAGAAATGTTGCTTTGACTGCTGTAAGAATAGGAGCACCTCTCAGGCAGGGGACTGGCGGGTTTAGGACCCGCCCAGAGCAGGGCCTGACCAGCAGCGGGGCTGCAGAGGTGTTTGCTGCTCCCTGTTATCACTCAGGAGAATCTGTCTTCACCTGGGGTTCCTTCTTCAGCTGGCCAGAGGAGTGCGTTTTCATCTTGGGAACAAAGGCTAAGCCGTCATTTTGAGACGATAAATTGTAACGACAGTGGCCAGGTAGACAAAGGAGACTTCTGAACTCTGATGGAGAGAAACTCCTATTATGCATTTACAACTCACAGGGATTGTCATGGGACTTTATATATGTTGTAAGTTCATATGCAGTATTTCATTTTATTAAGTAGTGATTTAATACTTTTGTTGATTAGGTGACACATCTTGTTTCAAAATCCAAAGGTATGAAAGGGCTGGTTGTAGAGCCTGCCCGTGGCTTTAGCCCGTTATGGTCTCGCGTCCCTTCTCCAAGGGTTAGCAGGTCAGTGTGCATGACAGGATTGTTTTCATGAAGTTTCCTTTAGTGTCGGTATTTTTTTTTTTTTTTTAATTGGACTGCAGTTGATTTGCAATGTTGTGGTAGTTTCATGTGTACAGCCAAGTGATTCAGATATATATATAGTAATATGTACTATACTATAGTAATATACTAAATTCCATTATATATATATATATATATATATATGTGTATTCTTTTTCCTGATTCTGTTCATTATAGTTTATTACAAGACTGCATATAGTTCCCTGCGCTATACAGCAGGTCCCTGTTGTTTATTTTGCATGTAGTGGTGTGTATCTGTTAATCCCAAACTCCCGGTTCATCCTTACCCCCTTCCTCTTTGGTAACCATAAGTTTGTTTTCTGTGCCTGAGTCTGTTTCTGTCTTGTCAATGAGTTCGCTTGTACCCTGTTTCAGGGTCCCCATACAAGTGGTACCCCATCTTTGTCTCCCTCCGTCTGGCTTACTTCACCTAGTACTGTAAGCTCTAGGTCTATCTGTGTTGCTGCATGGCTGTTTTAAATGATTGTTTTAAAACTGTTTTAAAAACTGAACCCTGGACATGTGGTCCTTTCCCCGGGGCGCATGTGTGAGGATCCAGGAGTTTCCATCTCAGTAGAGGGCCGTCGACAGGGCTCCTCATCCAGGTCGTTGCCTTGCCTTCCTGCTCGCTGTACGCAGGACACACTGGCCTCCTTGCTGCTTTGGGGATTCTGGGACCTGGACCAACTCTTTGCCCGATGACCGTGCGACGAGTTCCTCCTGGTGATGAGCCTCTCCTCAGCATCATCTCCTCTGTGGTCCCCTCTTCGTCCCTTAGCCCTCTTGGTTATTAACCATGTCAGTTAGTGCCTGGAGTGATCCTGCATGTTAATGGCTCTGATTGTCGTGGCCTGTCTGCCTCTGTTTGCATCCAGCACTGAGAGAGCAGGGAGTGTGGTTGCTGGATCCCCAGAGGGGAAGCAGCTCCTGGCTCAGAGCAAGCCCTTGGTAAATATTGCTGAATGAATGAACGGCCTTTGGGGAAAAGCTGGTTTTTGTTTTTTCTAAGTCTCCCCTCTCTCTGTCTAGTTGTTCTCTTCATCCCGCCTGCCTCCTTCGCCCTCAGGGAGCTGAGCTGATGTTAACTCTGCAGCTACCATTCCTTCCCCAGGGCCCTGTCTCATTTACCTCCTCCTTCAAGGTTATTTCCCCTTCCTCAAGCTCATCTCCCCTCCCCTACCCCTGTAAGAACTCACTGGAAAGGCCATCCTTTGCTTTCTCTGTTTTTGTAGAACATGTATCTTTGGTTTTGCCTGCATTTCTAATTTCCGTACATGGCCCCGTGTCATACATCCCATTCCATTACTGCTGTACTCCTTCGCACCACGTTTCTGAGATTTATCTGTGTTGCTGTATGCACAGCAGACCATGTCTTTCCAACTACTTTTAAGATTTTTTAAATTCTCTTTTAAACAGAGTTAAATGGGCTTTTTTTTTTTTTTTTTTTACCACAGGATGAGTGAATTGTGGAGTCAAAGTAGCTCTGGGCAGGGAAGCCAAACTTTACAAATTCGGAAAGATGGTGCTGGGGAGTTCCCATCAAGGCGCAGCAGAAACAAATCCGGCCAGCATTCATGAGGATGCGGGTTTGAGCCCTGGCCTCGCTCAGTGGGTTAAGGATCCAGCATTGCCGTGAGCTGTGGTAGTAGGTCTCAGACGCAGCTCAGATCTGATGTGGCTGTGGCGTAGGTCCGATTCGACCCCTAGCCTGAGAACTGCCATATGTCGCTGGTGCGGCCCTAAAAACCAAAAAAAAAAGTGCTTTTGGACGAGCACTCCAGCACCGGGCAGTGGGGGGGGCACTGGCTGCTGAGCCAGAGGGATGCTTTCAGCAAGGGTCCTGTGGAAAGTGCAGGGGAGGAAGCATTTGTACCCAAGGCTGGTAACAGGACTGCAGTCGCGTTAGTCATCACAAACGTGTGAAATGTATGCCATCTTCTAGAGCAGGAGGAAAACAGGCTAGGATTTCTTGTCAGTTCAGTGATCTTCCTGCTTCCCTGACCCTGCTTTCCCTGTCTGTCCCTCAGTTCTTTAACCACCGGTTCTGCCCTGTGGGTTTTCAAAGAGCCCAGCTTCTGGCTGGGTTTCAGAGCCTGACACCGTGACAGGTGCAGATCCCGCCTAGTGACCCCAAATAGGGAAGCTCTGCGGAAGGAGGAGCTGCCCCTGCGGGCCAGCGGGGTGGGGAGCGAGGGCACACCCGCGTTCCTCCCATTAGTGCAGGGGGCACTCCGAGAGTGGTCTTGGCTCCTTGAACACAGGAGAGTTAATTGCAGAAAATGTCGGGCTTTTTAAAGGCCCTTGTCACCTGGCTGCAGGGAGAGCTGTGGCCCTTCCAGAGCCGGGGAGAGAGAACCCGGTGTCAGGCCCCAGACTCTGAGCCTTGAGGCTGCCACCCTTGGACCAGAGGCAGACGCACCCCTGGGGAATATGTGTATTCAAGGAAATGCCGCAGAGGGTGGGCAGGCCCGGAGGAGCCAGCCAGGGCCACCAGAATTTGGAGCAACTTTCTTTTTGTTTAAAAAAAAAATGGCGCAAATTTCATGAGTTTTCCACCATCAGTCCAAATCCTAACACTCCAGGGGCTGGGTACCTGTAGGTGGGAGGGCTGGAAGAGAGAGCAGATGGGAACAGTGAATGCTCTTTATTCTCCCTGGACCGCTTTAGGTCTTTATTCAGAGCACATGCAATTCAGAGCCTCAGTAGACTCTGGCTGACAGTTTTCCGTCTCAGACTGGAAGGAGGTGGCGGAAGAGGGACAGCTCTCCTGTTAAGAGGCCCACAGTCTGCATTTTAACGTGATCCCCAGGGGGTGGTGTGGGCGGGAAGAGCTGAGGAGGGCTGGGGGCTGGACCAGCAGCTCTCAGGCCCAGCTGCTCATTGGAATCCTGAGCAGAGCTTTTCGCACACACCCAGATTAGTCCTCATGGGTCGGCCTTGTCTTGGCTCCGGGTTCTTGGGGCCTGGGGCATTGCCATAGTTTCTAAAAACTCCCCAGGTGGTTCCAGTACACAGGGCTGGGAGCCACTGCCCGAAACATGAGGTCCGACAGCGTGAGCAGGTGCATGTAGCCATAGCAGAAACGCCTTGGCTCATGGACACATGGCTGTTTCGGATTTGTAAAAGCCTAGCCTGTCAGATACAGTGGCTCCTGCTGGTTCATTCCCTGGTTTTCAGAGACCTAGAGGGTGATAGGATGTGGCCCCTCTGCCTGTGCCCGATTTGATCCGAATGCTGCCTGCTGCTGGCAGCAGTGACCCCACCCCACCCCTCTTTTCACGTAAAACTCTCTTCAGTGACATCCTTGGCTCACCAGCTCCCCGCGGCCCAGCCCTGTCTGACCACGTCTGTCTGGGCTCTTTGCTGGCCCAGCTCAGGAAGCTCCAGCCACTCGGCCCTGTGTCGGTGACTCAGGGCCTGGGCTTCTGTTCCCGCTGCTCTGCTGCCCGGGCTCCTGGAACCCTGCCCCTTGCTGAGTAGGTCACTGTACCGCCCTGCCTGCCCTCCGCCAGTGTGCGGCCCCGCATCCTCTGCAGCATGGTGCATGTGCATTTCTCCGTTAGCCTGCTGGCTCCACAGAGAGAAGGGGTGTGTGTGTGTGTGTGTGTGTGCGTGTGCGTGCGCATGCGTGTGTTCGCGTGCTGCGCCTGCTTTGTGGAGTGCGTGAGGACACCTTTTCGTGATGAACTTGGTAAAGAGTTGCTTTTAGGTGGGTTATTGTGTGCTTCAGAGTGTACTCTGGTGTGCGTCTCCTCGTGCGTGCGTGTGTGTGCGCGTGTGTGTAAGTGTAGAGATATTGGTCCCGAGGGGTGGGGTTTTGGAGGGGCCCAGGCTTTTGTCTCACCGGTTCTGGTTATCGTGCGACTTGGAAAACAAGTCAAGTCCTGCTCTGTCTTAAATTTTTAACCAGCTTTTACCTTAATGGCTTCTTCACTTGCATCTGTGTCTAATTTGCGAATTTCCTCACGATAGGCCATGAGGGAAAAAAAGGTTAAGTGCTCAGAAATGACGCCTCTCTGCACCCAGCTTTCCCACCGCGTGGGGGGAGTGGGCCAGGCTCCGCCTCATTTGTAACACTTTCTTTAAAAATCTCACATTCAAACAACAAAACTCTGAGAGCTAAGCATCTGTAAGCAGGTGTTTGCTATATTCTTCTAGGTTTTCATTTTTTAAAACTAAATAAAAACTAGTGGAGACAGATGCATTTCCTAAATACTCGAATACTTGTCGCCTGTTTGTTCAGCACCTTCTTTGTAGGCCACAGAAGTCTTTACCGTCCTTTCCCCCCCTTTACACAGTGCCACGGACACCACTGTGGGTGGCAGTCAGAAAAAAAATCAAACATCAGAAATAAAAACACCCATGTCCCCATAGGTAGGTGGCGTTTTCTGTACGTTTTTGATTTCTGTAATCAAATGGTTATATGCTTATGGCAAAAATGTTTTTGAAATATAAACTTGTACAAAGTTAAAAATGACTCCATGCGTCCTTTCAGGGTTTTATTCTGTGCATCACACCTGTGTCTGTGTTTGCGTGTGGCTATAATCACATACATTCATATATATATAATTCTTTTAGTGAACGGGATCATAATTCAGTTCTGCAACTTGCCCTCTTTTGTTTAGTGACATATCTTGACACTCTAGAGCTATGTAATTCGCTTGCTGCCTTTCCACATCGAGTTTTATTTAAAATTAAAAAAAATTGGAGTTCCCATCGTGGCTCAGTGGTTAACGAATCCGACTAAGAACCATGAGGTTGCGGGTTCGATCCCTGGCCTTGCTCAGTGGGTTAAGGATCCGGCATTGCCGTGAGCTGTGGTGTAGGTTGCAGGCGCGGCTCGGATCCCGCGTTGCTGTGGCTGTGGCGTAGGCCAGCGACTACAGCTCCTGTTAGACCCCTAGCCTGGGAACCTCCATATGCCGCGGGTGTGGCCCCTAAAAAAGGCAAAAAGACAAAAAAATTAAAAAAATTATTTTTTGGACTCCAACATCATTTATTAACTTTCCAGTCAGTATGTTGTAGTTATCTGTCTGTGCAAATGCATGTGAGTGTGTAACTTATAAAATACAACTTTATTTTCAAGTGATTTTATTTTCGGGTCCTAGTAGCTTTCGGTTGTGTCCTGGTCTCTGTTAACAGATGTAAAATATTATGACCCGTCTGATGTGGAGTCTGCAGAGATATTCTGAGGTTGAAAGGAGGCCTCACGCTTTAGAGAGTTTGGACCCCGGGGAGGAGGGGTGACCAGTGTCTTCTAAATTCCTTCTCCTAATTCGGCCTAGTATGTTCCTTGGTTGACGTTGTCACCCAGCAGATGACAAAGGTTGCCTTGCTGCACCCTGGGCACCGAGCTGGCCCGAGGGCACCAGCATGACCTCATGCTACTAGGAGAAGCAGAAGGATCCAGCTGTGATGTGTGCAGGGAAGGAGATGAAAGTAGGGGCGGTGACGGAGGGTGGCCGGGTGCCAGCAGGGTGGTGGTGGGGGCAGTGCTGAGCTCCCCTGTGCTGTGGGGGAAGGGGAGCAGATCTGCCTGGCCGGCCTCCGCAGACACAGGCCCCTAGTGCAGGCCAGCCTCAGTGACCACCACAGGCCGTGTGGCCTGTGAGGGGACTGCAGCAGGGCACAGGGTCGTTGGCAGGCCTGTCTGGCCTGTCCTGAGTACTAGTGAGGACCTCTGGCTGTATACGCTCCTTCCCAAGAGTGTAAGTGTTGGCCGGGGTGAGTGTTTGCAAATGTGAAGCTTTCCAAATAGGCGGGCCCCATCCCTGCCCCTCCAGGTGAGCAGGAAGGTGGGGCCTTGCACAACTCCCCTCTCCCGGCCCCCATGCAGCGGCCGGCCGGGCTGTGAAGGGGAGAGGCCCTGTAGATGCTTTAGTTCACGAGGAGTTTAGCAGAAGTCACTTGAGAAGTAGAACGTTTCTGAAGTAAATTGCTGTCTGGAAGGCGACCTTGGGCGGTACGTTGTAAGTTGG
Source organism: Catagonus wagneri (assembly GCA_004024745.2). Classification (NCBI taxonomy): domain Eukaryota; kingdom Metazoa; phylum Chordata; class Mammalia; order Artiodactyla; family Tayassuidae; genus Catagonus; species Catagonus wagneri. Next base: position 2,916,572 of record PVHT020003144.1, on the reverse strand, counting down.
AGCAGAGGTGCTCTGGCAGCCTCTGTCTCCGGGTCGGTGTGCAGGTGGCTCTTTTGTCCCTGCCGATGAGAATGCTGGGGCCCAGAGAGCTGAGCTGTTCAGTAACTAGCCCCCAGCCACCAATGCGGGGAAGAGAAATCCTGCCCCACCCCACCCCCGTGAAAGAAGCTGAGCGAGGAAAACCTGGGGTTAGGAAGGCAGGGGTGGCTTCAAGATAGTGCAGACCTCACTTTCCCACCAGCCTGGAGGCGGGAGTCCTGCGCTTAAGCCCCTGGCTTCCGGGGGCAGGTGCTGGGAGCCTCATTTTCCTGGAGGCTGTTTATTCATCATCTTCCTACTTTTATCTGGAGGTAAGCTAACTCGTGGGCAGACTTGGATCTCTTCAGAAGACTAGTTCCCATCGCAGAGATTAGTCCTTAAACCGTAAACCCTCCCAAGAGCCAAGTGCTGGTCTGATGCTAGGGTGGTTGGGGTGGCGCTCCAGGCCGGAAGCCAGGAGAGTGGCAGGTGTGAGCACAGCCGGAAGCCAGGGGGTGGGTCTCCCCCACATGTGGAGCAGACCAGCTCCCTCCTGCCCAGGAGCGATGGACCACAGCCCTGTCAGCCAGTGGAAATGGATCTGGCCCGGCGTGGTCTCTCCAGGTGGCTTGGTTGGGCCTTTAGAAGTCCTGTGTTAAAAGTGATATGAAACACCTTTTTGTCTCTTGCCAAGAATTGAGTGCTGCATCCCAGTTCTTTGTTGTCCCCTGCAGCAAAGTGTAAAGTGCTCAATACCCACATGCCCTGCACCCCTCCCGCAAGGCTCCACTCAGGGCCTGGCAGACAAGGGGGCGAGCCAGGACACTCCGGGTTCCTTCTACCATCTGAGAGATTCTCTCCATCTCTAGGTGTGACTGCAGTTTGTCACCAGGTCAGGATGTTGAACACGGCCTGGAATCACCTGGGGATGGCAACGGCCCTCTGAGAATTGCCCACGGCAAAGGTCAGGCCCGCGGCAGGCCCCCTCCCGCTCTGGTCGCCAGGCCCTGGCAGGTGCTGGTACCAGGGACAGGGTGGCCTGGACCAGAAAGGAGCCAAAGGCACATCTGCAAAAGTAAAGTCTCATCACCTGTTCCAAAACCGACTAGACAGGGCTCCTCTCCATTAAGGTGTTTTACGTTTGATTGTCTAATTGAGCAGTTAGTAATTAAAAATATAATGTTAATTAAATACTAAGTCACAATACCCATGGTATCAGTAGAAAATATTTTTAAAATGTTCGTGTTGATACTGTTAACCGAAATTGCCCACTTTTCATTATTGCCTTTGGCTTAAGTGACTTATTTTTTGCTTGTGTTTTCAGGGAGAGTCGCTGAATGGCTGGCATCTGACAACATGCACCACCAGTGGCTTCTGTTGGCCGCCTGCTTTTGGGTGATTTTCATGTTCATGGTGGCCAGCAGGTTCATCACGCTGACCTTTAAAGACCCCGATGGTAGGTATGCCTCCCAGTGGAATGGATTTTGGCGCTTTCAGAGCTAGCTGTGATACTGCCCTGGGCTCACGCTCCGATGAGCTCTGGCACAGAATCAGAACGGACGCCAGAAAGGACGCTAAGGTCGTCCCAGCAGGACACACTCTCCTTGGGGTTTCTCTGGTGTCCTCTGGGTTTGGAGACCAGCCCTGCTTGCGGGTCTCCTGAGATGCTGTTGGCGATGTGTCTGTAGGTGGCTGCTGGTGGCTATGTGTCTGCAGGTCACCCTCGGTGCCCGGAAGGAAGGTGGTGTAAATATCTGTGTTGGGGTGTCCTTGGGGGATTTTTAACTGTCTTTGACCTGACGTAGGCGTTCGGATAAGGGAGTATAAAGAGCAGCAACCCAGCCTCAGGAGAGCTGTGTCTGCTGTGCTTACCGCAGTCTTAGTGTTTTATCTGAGTTGGGCGTCTTACCTGCTCTGACAGCTCCAAGCCCGACACGAGCACAGTGAAGCCCTGTGAACGGTCTGAGGTGAGGTGCTGGGTGCACGTCAGGAGCCGAGGGGACCGTCAGTTGATCACTGAGGCCACTCCTTCAGTGGCAGAGTGAGGCAAGGCGTACGAGAGATGTTGAAAAGGCCCGTGAGTGGCCCTAGATTGGCCTGGCACCGCTGGGCTGACAGGGAGGCTGCACACAGCATCTTTATTCCGCCCACAGCTTTGATCTTTCCATGCAGGTGGCGGCCCTTAGGGAAGGGAAGTGGAAAAGGATCACAGGTCGTTTTTTCTAGTTTCTTCCTGGCTGCACAGCCTGTACCATGTGCAGCCAGTGGGCTTCAGGCCCTGTTCACTCTGGAGAGGCCCCCGGGGGTGTCCCCAGCTGTGCTGAGTTTGTGCAGTGCCCCCCCCATGCCCTCTCTCCCGCCGCTTTCATCTTCCCTGTAGAGGAACAGGTGAAAAGGAGATCGGCAGGCAAAAGAGGGATGCTGAAGTTAGCTCCAGGTGGTTCTCAGCTCTGATAGTTCTGCTCAGTAGCGTTTTTTCAGTGCTCGGGGCCTCAACTAGCTGTCATCTCGAGTCTAGGAGCTGCTGGGAGAAGCTGAGGGTCTTCACACCTGAGGAAGGTGGAGCCACACCTGCAGACATCTGGGGCATCCGGGAGCGTGTCAGAGCATTACGGATGATCCCGGTCACACTGGGGACAGGCCTCTGTCAGGACAGCACAGGCCAAGTCGTGGGAAGTGGTTGGAATCTGAGGATCTCAGCCCGATGGCTTGGCTGTTTCTTCAGCTGCTCCAGCACAGTTTATGTCACCAGTGGTCGGGGATGGGGACCCCCTTGCTAAGAGTCAGAGCAGTGGTTCTCATTCCTGAGGCACTTTAAATTCTGTGGCGGTTTTGTAAACTTCCCTTTTGCCGGGGCCAGCAGGGGCAGGTGACAGAATCTGGGAGTGGGGCCCAGGTCTGGACCACCAATGGGAACACAGCTGGGGACCGCACGAGAAATAGAGTGGCTGCGAACGTGAAATGGTGTCACAGAGGGTCAGCACATTTCACTTGCAATTCCCTTAAGTGTCACCTCTTGGGAAGGGAGACACTTAAAAGGTAGATCATGAGATTAAGTTGTTTGTGGTTTATGTTATTGACAAATTAGGAGCATATGTAATAAATTTTACATCCCACCAAAAATAGTTAAATAAGACCTGTGCCTCTGAGTTTTAATATAATCTGGCAGAGTAGCCTCTAAAGAGCACCTCGCTTCTCGGTGGCATGTGATAAACGAGGTGTCCTGCTGAGATGTGGCAGGTTTCCCGCTGAGTGTCTTCAGCTGAGTGTCCAGTGTCGAGAGGGTTTTGGGAAGAGGAGCCACAAGTGGCAGGAGCGGAAGGCGACCCTGCACGGGAGGATGAGGCCTTAGGGTTTTAAACCCAGAGAGGAGGCTCGAGGCCATTCTGGGTGCCACTCGCCGGCGTCTTGGGCCCCATGAGGCCCGTGGTGGTCCTAGCGCCCTTGGGTGTCCCACGCCAGTCGCTGTGCAGTGAGTTGGAGCTCGTGGCAGGGCCGCTTGTGGGGGGCATCAGAGCCAGTGCACACAGGGCCCACCCCCCCGCTTCCCGCCTCAGGCTCCCAGGAGCCAGCCCAGCCCTGCGTGGTGCAGGAAACTAGAGTGAGACTCTTTGCTGTCGAGCCCAAACACAGCGAGCCTTTCTTGACCACACAGGTCTTACCTAATTGTCCCCAAGTCCCTGGCTGCGATCAGAAAGGTGGTGTCTGCTGGCTGAGTTGAGAGTGCAGGAAGCAAGCCCGCAGGCACGGCGTCTGGCTGGTCTGGGTGACTGAGTGCGGGGTGCCCCCCCCCGAATTTCACCACTCAGCGCCCCCGCACCGGAGCCAGGAGCTGGTGTGGGCAGGGCTCGAGCACTGCAGTTAGTAGGGACGGTCACTCGGCCGTAGGGGCCCTTCTGTCTGGGGAGCCAGCTACCCCTCAGGGATCCCAGGGTCTCGCAGGAAACCGAGAGGGGTTTTAAATATGTGGCCGTGAGGAGTTCCCTTCTTGCCTCAGCAGTTAACAAATCTGACTGGGATCCATGAGGACGCGGGTTTGCTCCCTGGCCTCGCTCAGTGGGTTAAGGATCTGGCGTTGCTGTGAGTAGGTCACAGACGTGGCTCCGATCCCATGTTGCTGTGACTGTGGTCTAGGCCGGTGGCTGCAGCTCTGATTTGACTCCTAGCCTCCAATTCAACTCTGATACTATGGGTGCGGCCCTAAAAATTAAAAAAAAATTTTTTTTAATTTGGCTATGAGAGATTTCCTTGTGGGTTGGAATTTATGTTCAGTGTTTTTGCTTTTGAACCAAAAGCCCACTGAGCACTGTCGTCATCACAAGGAAGTAAGTGACCACGCAGTGGTGTCCTGTGTGGTGTAAAGTGACGGCGACTCTGTAGTCTCAGTGATCAGGGAGCCGGTTGCCCTCGGTGTCCGCGGGGCCACTCCTCTTGGCTCTGTCCTCTGGGAAGTGGGCTCTGCTCAAAAATCCCAGTCAATGGATGTGTGGGTTTCTGCTGCCCCTGCCGTTGTACGGGTTTCCCTGGCACCCAGCAGACAGGAAGAGCAGATTTGTCTTGAGCTGTGTGTGTGAGTATGTGTGTGTGAGTGAGTCTGTGTGTGTGAATGTGCATGTGTGTGTGAGTGTGTATATGTGAGTGTGTGTGGGTGAGTGTGTGTGTGAGTGTAGGGGGGGCGGGGAGGGAGGGAGAGAGGTGGTCTCTGGCTCAGCAGTGAAGCCGCTGTGATGTTTGTGACAGTGACTCATCCTTCTTTAACAGATTCCAGTGTCATTTTGAACTCGACTTTGTCGTAGGGAAAGAAATCTCCTTCAGTGACGGGAAGTTGATGGAAATGGCATCCTTGTGAACTGGTGTGTCTGTGTGGACACTGATTTTTCTTCTCGCTCCTGTTGGACCTCCTCTTCGGGTCTTTTGCCTCCAAGCAGCTGCAAGCCGCTTAAAGGCAGAACCCTTGACAAGATGGCCTTGCTCGCCTCTGCCCAGCGGGTGGTGCGGTGGTGACGCCGGGCCCCTGGCGGAGTGTGGTCGGCGATGTGGTGGGGATGATCCCTTCTAGAGACACAAGGCAGCACCTCACTTGGCAAACGTGAAGGCATTTTGTAAGACAGATGTAATGATGCCTATACCGAAAGCGAGGCAGTGTGTTATGAAGATACCTGGTCGCACCTGTCGGATCACAATCCTTGGGCCTGAAGCTGGCATCGTGCCTAGAGGGTCAGGGTGGGGAAAGGGTTTGTTCTCAGATCCGCGGGGACAGTGGTTGTCAGCAAAACAAAGGAAAAAGCAAACACCAGATATAAGTTGTGCAGTCAGTTTTAGTTGAATCTAGTTGAATCAGGTTCACAGTCAATAAATAAATAAATAATTGGTGGACGACTGGCCGGTGTGTGTGGCCGGAGAGTGTGATGTCCATGGCTACCAAAGCCCATTCTCAATGCTTCTGAGTGATCGAAACAGGCTGCTTTTTAGAGTCTCCAGAGCAGTCGTTTATGTAGAGTTCAGGCTGTGCTGACATTTGAAATGTGGGTGAGGAAGCTTAGGTTTCTAGGACCCCATCTGGCCTGTGGCAGAGCTGAGCGTTGCTGGACTGGTCAAAGACGTTGGGACCAGAGGTGACCAGACAGGAGTGGAAGGTGACGTTTTCCTGAGCGTGTTGGTGCTCAGAGGAGGGGGATGGGTGGATGCTGACCTGGCAGCCCTGAGTGTGTTCTGGGGCCTTGGGCTGAGGGCACCCCTGCTGCTGCTTTCACTTCCCACTGTCCTCGCCACAGGTGCAGAACGGCTCCTGTGAGCAGCTTTAGAGAGGGGTGCATTTTAACTCAAAGGTGGGAAACAGGAAGAGATCTCAGAGGGATTCATAGAGGTGTGTGGCCGAGATTTCTGCTGGAGTCGTGAACTAGGATGTCTGAGAGTTGAGAGGTGTTGTTATTATTGGCGGGGCCCTGGGAAGATGTGTCTGTCCCCCCAGCACCGGGGTCAGTCTGTTGCTTGTTCATGGCGGGGCTGGTGGGGGGGGAGCAGGGATGTTTAACAGCCAGACTGTGGGGTCTGCAGAGTGTTGGTAGTCATGACCCAAGAGAAGTCGATTTTGATTTCTTTAACAAAGTAAAACGTGCCTTTGTGTGTGCTTTTTTATGCTGATTTCTCTGCTTTTATTTCATAACTGCTTTTTTCTCTCCAATTATGTACTTAGGCTTTGCAAACTTTTGAAAGTAAATGTTTCTTTAATTGTAGAGATCTGAAAGTTACCTTCAAATTTCTACCCAAAGGTTTTCCCCAAGCCAGCTTGTAGTAAATGACTACTCTGATCTAGCTTTTTGTAAGATTCCCTCCAGTCTAATTTCATTTCCTATAAATTTTGAAAAGAATGTGTAAGCACTAACTTGATTGCTGACTTGGATTTTTTCTAATTAAACTTTTAATTTTGAGACACGGTGGAGTTTCATGCAGTGGTAAGAAATAGCACCGGGGTCTAGGTACCCTTACTCTTTGGTCTCAGTGTAACACGTTGCAGAACCGCAGTGCAGAGTCACTAGGCGGGTACTGACAAGGATGCAGGCAAGATGCAGACTGCCTCCATCACCAGGAGATATCCTTTTATAGTCACACCCACCTCCCTGCTGTCCCCGCCCCTCCCTTGCCCCTCCCCCTTGGCATCTGTTCTCTTCTACATAGTTTTGTCCTTTCCAGAATGTTGTATCCAGTATACGACCTTTGGGGGTTGCCTTTTTTTTTTTTTTTTTGGCATTTTAGGGCTGCACCTGCAGCATAAGGAAGCTTCCAGGGCTAGGGGTCAAATCAGAGCTGCAGCTGCTGGCCACAGCCACAGCAGTGCTGGATCTGAGCTGCATCTGTGACCTACACTACAGCTCACAGCAACACCAGATTCCCCGACCCAAGTGAGTCCAGGGATCGAACTCACGTCCTCATGGATACTAGTTGGGTTCCTAACCTGCCGAGCCACAATGGGAAATCCCAGGGGATTGACTTTTTTATTTATCGTAATTCCTGGGGGGGTTCTTCTCCCAGATACTTGTGTATCAGGACTTTGTTCCTTTTTAGTGCTGTGTCGTATTCCATGATACGAATGCACAGCTCTTTGATTAACCATTCACCTGTTGAAGGACAGCTAGTTTGTTTCAGTTTGGGACTGTTACAAATAAAGCTGCTGTGAACCTCCATCTTCAGCTTTTTGTGACATGGATTTTCATTTCTCTGGCATAAAGGCCCAGGAATGCAATTGCGGGCTCGAACGGTAGTTGCATGCATAGTTTTTAAAGACACTGCTGCTTCTAGAGTTTTCTAGAGCGGCCACACCATCTTACGTCCACCAGCCATGCAGGAATGCATCCTCTGCTAGCAGCTGATTTTTCACTGGTTTTTGTTTTAGCCATTTTGACAGGTGTAGAGTGCCGTCTCTCTGTGGTGTCAATTCGCATTTGCCTGATGCCTGATGAGGTTGAACATCCTCTCGTGTCTTTATTTACCATCTGTAGATCCTCTTTGGTGAAATATCTGTTCCTCTTGTACCTATTTTCTGATAGGATTGCTTGTATTTTTTACTATTGAAAATTGAGAGTTCTTTACATATTCTAGATATCAGTCCTTGGTCAGATGTGGGGTTTGGACATATTTTCTCTCCAGTCTATAGCTTGTCTTTCCATCCTCTTTATAGGGTCTTTGGCAGAGCAAAAGTTTTAAATTTTGATGAAATTCAGTTTGTCAGTTTTCACAAAGATTTACTCCTATGCTTTTCCTATTTTTTTTAAAAGAACTTCTGTTTGTTTATGTTATTATTATTTTTTTTTAGGGCCACACCTGTGGCATATGGAAGTTCCCAGGCTAGGGGTCAAATTGGAGCTGCAGCTGCCGACGTACACCACAGCCACAGCAACACCAGATCTGAGCCTCTTCTGCAGCCTGTGTCACAGCTTGCAGCAGCACTGGATCCTTAAACCCAATGAGCGAGGCCAAGGATCGAACCCACATCCTCATGGATACTAGTCGGGTTCTTAACCCACTGAACCACAAATAACTGCTATTCCTATGCGTTTTTAAAAGTTTTATAGTTTTATGCTTTACACTTAAATGCTGACGCATTTTGAGTTTGATCCCAGAGGGTGCGGTTTGGGGAAAGGACGTCCGGTGGCCCCGCACCATTGGTTGAGAAGGCTCTCCTCCGCAGCACTGTTTTTGCACCTTGTCTGCTGTCCCTTGGGGGTGCTTGTGCGGGTCTCTTCCTGGGACCTCCGTGCTGTGGCGCTGATCCGGGCATGCTCCCCCATGGGAGGACCATTTAACCTCTCTGTCTCCTAGTGTACAGTGCCAAGCAGGAGCTCCTGTTCCTGACCGCCGTGCCCGAGGATGCCGCGAGGTCGCCGGGAGAGACGCACTTTCCTGAGGAGCTGAAGGTGGGCATGGCCGGGCTTCGGCACTGTCCCCTCTCCCCGTTGGTCCCTGGGTGTCACCCCTACCCCTGCCCCTGCTCACTCACCCCTACCCCTGCCCTCAGCAGCTGGTTTCCACCCTCTGTCATGCTCAGCTTTATAGTTGCTGCTTCTGCACGTGTCTGTTCATTTTTTAGCATCTGTGCCTCACAGAGCCTTGGGCATCGTGGGTGCTCTGAAATGTTGACTGTGTCGAGTTCCTCACCAGACCAGAAAGAGCCTTGAGGGGAAGGGGTCTGGGAGGTTGGGCAAGTGGAGAGAAAACTGGGGAGCGGGAGAAGACCTCTGAGCCTGAATCCTGGGAATCGTGGAATTTCACAGTATGGACGAGAGAGCTGAGTTTAGTAAAAAAGCTGATCATTGAAAGTCACATGGGAATGAGCAGCAGGGCCGGGGCCTACTGAGCCTGAGCTCGCCTCCCTTGACTCTCTGAGTCTAGGTCTTTCTCCTCTGGCTCCCCTTGCATGTAAATTCCTGATTGTTCCCCAGCCAAGATGGAAGGCCCACTCTTTTTTTTTTTTTTCCTGTCTTTTTAGGGTTGTAGCTGCGGCATATGGAAATTCCCAGGCTAGAGGTCAAATCTAAGCCATAGCTGCTGGCCACAGCCACAGCCACAGCCACACCGGATCTGAGCCTTGTCTGTGAGCTATGCCATAGCTCACAGCAAGGCAGGGTCCTTAACCCACTGAGAGAGGCCAGGGATCGAACTCTCACCCTCATGGATACTAGTTGGCTTCATTACCACTGAGCCACAGGAGGAACTCCGAAAGGCCCCCACTCCCTTTCTGACCCCTGTGCTGGGTCTAGAAGGTTTAGGTCGCAGTCTTGCCAGAAGAGATGAAATGAATGAGTCCAGCTCCAACAATGGTTATCAGCCCAGAATTAAACTCAGAGACGGGCACAGCCCTACCGGTGAGGTTCAGTGTAAGGACAACAGTCAAAACCCATCAAAGTCAAGACAGCGCGCGCCTGGTGAGAGTGCAGTGCCGCCTGAGTTTGCTTCTCGCAGGGCGTAGCTGGGGTGGATGGAGCGCCCCTGCGGAAGGAAGCCTTTGGAGCAGGCCTGGCGGGCCGCTTTGGGTTGTGGCCTTCCAGGGCAGGGCACCAGTGGGAGTGGGCCATAGAGGCAAGAAGCAAGCCCTGCAGGAAGTAGGAGGCTGGCTTTAATAGGAAGAATTAGGAAACAGATATTTAGTGACTTGTATAAATAATGTACTAAGGTAAGAGCTTTGCAGGAGGCCTGCGGGGCTTTGAGCCGGGGCACTGCCCAGACTGCAGCGCTGGAGGCGGGAGAGCCTGTGTGGCCAGGGCCATCACCCGCAGGAGACACAGCGTGCTCATCCCGAGAGGCTGTTGGCCTGCAGGACTGACGGTGGTTGAAAATACTGCACCTGCCATGCCTTACAGTTTACAAAGTACTTTACGGGGTTTTCATCTTACTGGTCCTCACAGGCAGCCCTCTCAGGTGTGTAAGTACTTCCACTTGGGAAATGCAGAGCTCAGGGAGCTGACAGTGGGTGCTGGGCCTGGACTTGGAACTCTGGATTCTTGTCCTCTTCTCTTCCTGTCCTCTCCCACCGGTTCTCCTAAAACTCAGCCGAAGCTGAAGGAAGTGGGGAACTGTAGTCAGACTTGGTTCTCTGTGACCAAGAATCGTTAGATGTTAAAGTCCGTATATGTTTGTCCTAAAGGAAGGTGCTGTATAAAGATGATGAGGTTGCATAGCTTTCCTTTAAAAGTTTATTTTGTGAATAATGCAGCTGAGCATTTGAATAGAATGTAGTGGAAAATAATACATCAAGATCGGTTTTGTGTATTTGCAAAGGGAAAAAAATAGAAAATGATGACTGTAAACACAATCGAACGAGAATTTTTTCTTCTTTGTATATAATCCTTAAGCCTGAAGAAAAGCAGACTTGAAAATGATGGAGATATTTATGCAGTTCCTCAAGAGAAAGTGTACTGTTGCTGCCGCGGGCGGCACTGCTCTTTAGTGTCGTTCAGGATCAGGGTTAGAGCTGAGGTTTAAGAAGTCAGAACAGAGTGAGGAAAAGAGAAAGATTCTGGATAAGTGAGCCGGAGTTGGGATCCAGGAGGAAGGTTAAGTTGGACCGGTCTATGAAACAAGAAGGCGAGTGTTTCCTGTGGGGCCGGGGGCAGGGCAGGGCAGCGGGCTTGAGCTCCCACTTCTGGGGAGGAGCAGGGGTCCGTCGTTCTTGGGGAGGAAAGCGCAGAGGGGTCCGTAGGCAGGCGCCTGTCCCACTGCTGGAATGGCTTCACGTCAGGAACTCCCTCTGCCAGGGAACCCAGGCATTGCAGTTAGACATCCAACAGACAGTCAGACCGACAGCCCTGGGGGAGGCTGTGCCCTGAAGGCAGAGCAGGGGTGTTCTGAAGTCTCCCTGTTTTGTAACTGGCCCAGCGCCTCGGGGAGGACAGGGTTGCCTGACAAATCCAGTGCATTTTAACCGAAACAGTAAAGTCAGTTTGGTCCGTTCAGTCAAGTTAACTTAGAGGGACCATCTGCTTTGAAGCCTTGAGAAGCCGTCCTGTGTAACTTTAAGAGAATAACTAGACATAGCAGCAGAAACATCTCAAGAGGCTGAGAAACGGGCCCACAGCTAGAGGCGGCCAGAGGAGCAGGGTTGGAGGAGACAGCCTCCCTCTGCAGAATCGCCTTTGCAGGTGTTTCTGGGAGAAGCAGGAGGCAGCTGGGGGCAGACACTCAACTTCTGCCTGAGCTGGTGGGTCTCCCTCTGTCCCCGCACCCCCCAGCACGTGTGTGTGCATGCGCACACAGCACCACGCAGCCCAGGCTTTCCCTGGGCCCCCACAGGACCTGCATCTGCAGCCAGGCAGAGTGGAGGCCCAGTGTGTGCTGTTGGGTTAGATTCTGCTGCCCAGCGGGGCTGTCTGAACATAGAAAAGGGCCCTGGTCGTAGAATCTCTGGGTTCGGAAGCTAACAGTCCCCAAAAGTGTGTGTCATAATCTGGCACTTGAGCTTTGTCATCTTTTGGTGTTTTTAAGTCAGCCTCCTCTCAATAAAGAAAGTCAGATGAACGCATTTTGCATTCGTTTTCCTTGTCAACTAACTCAGATCACTGACTCAGCTCTGTGATCTGCGGGGTGGTGGAAGGGTCCCAAGGCCACCTCAGAAAGTGGCTGGAAAGAGTGGGTGTCACTGCAGAAATGCAGAGGAGAGGAAAGAAGAGAAGGGGCTCCGGGATGACGAGGAAGGACAGGCCAGCCCCAGGGGAGGTGCCGAGGGCCTCTGGGGGGGGAGGGGCTGGGCTTTTCTCAGTGGAGCGCCTGCCGGAGGAAGACAGAAAATGATGTCCTGTCCGCGCAGAGCCGCCTCCAGATACAGAACATACCCGAATGTGGTAGAAATAATCTGCGGAGGACTTGGAAGAGATTTCTAGAACTTCCTAGAAGGCTTTATAGGTAACCCCCCCACCCACCAATATTTTCAAATCAAGTTTTTTATAAGAAGTAGTAGCTACTCATTGTGTGTCTTAAAGAAATAACCAACATTGAAAAGACATTGACGATGCCCTGTCATAATTGTAACTCTCTTCAGCCCCTGTTAGAGCCTCTGGGTATTTCCATTTTAAAAATCAGAATCATTCACTGAGGTATACCTTAAACACGGTAGGTGTCTCCATTCCTGGAGACAGACGCACAATCTGAGGCCAGGGGCTTTGCCTGGCAGTCACACTTTGGGAAGGGAGTTCAGTCACTCTGAGCAGATGCTAGGCGTGCCGGCACTGGCTCTCCTCTAAAGTGAGAAGATCCGTGTCAACTGTGGGCTGGAGGCCGTGATGCCAGAAACCCCTGTCCACCTGGAAAGTGGGCCTCCAGCCCTCAGAGCGGGCGAGCTGGCCACACGGCAGGCCCTGGGCCATAGGATCCAGCCGGGGGCTTGGACTCTGGCTGTGTTTCCGTGGGTGGGGGTCCAGGCTGCAGGAGTGGGAGGGAGAAGCTAAACTTTGGTACCAGGGACACAACTGCCAGGCAGGGCCCTCCATGCACCTGAAGCTGCAATTTGGAGAAACATACTGCGCTCAGTGCTGAGGAAATGCAGCAGTGGTTCCTGCCTTTTTAAAACCCATTCCAAATGACCTAAGGTTTTTTTTAAATTAATAAGCTAGATATACTGGTGTGCCAGATTATCTTCAAAATAGCCACCGTCTGTGTAGACAGCAGGTCCTTAGGAGCCTGCAGTCCACACACATAGACTCAGATTACCTAGAGGGAGATGCAGGCAGGAGCAGGGAGGCCGAAGCTGGCCCTCCCTAAAATCGCTGAGTGAAGTCTCCTGCCCTTTCCAGGAAACCATGGGCTGTAGTGCCGTCTGCACAGGGACAGACAGACAGACAGCCCACCGCTCCCTCGGTTTGTCCAAGCCGAGGATAAAGAGACAGAGGGTCAGCCGTCTCTGGCGCACGTGGTCCAGCCTGCACCCAGGCGCCGGTGGTGACTCGTGCCCTCAGTCCTGCCCTCAGTTCTGCGGGGGTGGCCCCAGGCTCCCGCCTCCCCGAGTTAAGGCCCTGCAGTGGTGGGCGCAGGGCTCTGTCCTGTTTCTGCTGACGAAGCCCTGGTGCCTTTCCTGCCTCCTTTCCCTGCAGCCGACCGGGAAGAAGATGCTGGTTCAGCCGCTGGTCTACATGCAGCGCCTGGAGCTCATCAGAAATGTCTGCAGGGAGGAGGCCCTGAGGAGTCTCTCCCACACCGCCGTCTCCAAGTTTGTCCTCGACCGAATATTCGTCTGTGACAAGCACAAGATTCTCTTCTGCCAGACTCCCAAAGTGGGCAACACCCAGTGGAAGAAAGTGCTCATCGTGTTGAACGGTGCGTGCAGCGCCCGGCCGTGGCCACCCTGGCTGGACCTCACGGTCTGCAGGGAGGATGGCCGTGACCGGGACAGGGCCAGCGGGGGCAGAGGAGGGCGGCAGAGAGGAGCCAAGGAAGGACGGGTCGCTCCCAGACAGCTCGCTGGGGTTCTCCCTTTTCGTATCCTACGTTACAAGTGAGTGGGTTGTGCCCAGACGCCGCTGTTTTCAAACCTGCGGTCAGGACCTCCTCACTTCCGTGTCTCTGCCTGCCGGCCAGGTCGCTCCCTCTTCTCCTCTTCCAACTCCTTCACTCTGTCCTGGGAGGTCAAGGTCTCACGCTCAGCCACTGCCCTTCCGGGCTGAGAAGGACCCACAGCCAAGGCCGGGGAGGGGAGCCCTGCTGGGGTTCCGGGGGCCTCACACCCACAGTCTCTTGGCTCGAGGGAGCCGCCTCATCCCACACTGAGCATCCATAGTCAGAGGAATTGCTTTTGGAAATGTGATATTTACTTGGGAATAAATGAGATAGTTGAAAATTCCCCTCACACACTTCAGTTTCTGATTCCTCACCACTCTTTTCAGGCACCACGTTTGTTTGTTTAAACTCCAGTTACTCTGAACTGACCCAAGATACTTATGGGCTGTGTCTGTTAAATTCATCTTCAAAAGGACCGTAGTTCCCGTGGACAGCAGTGTGACTCTTGGCTCAGGAACCAGGCCGGGCACTGGTCAGAGCTGGCTCTCTGTTGGCCTCTTCACTGGTCGGTTGGGGAAAAAAAGAGAGATAGTTGCTTTATCTTCTCATGTATGATGAATGTGCTTCTTGAGTAATCTGACAGTATGTCATGTTGGATTTATGTTGCTGCGGCATATGGAGGTTCCCAGGCTAGGGGTTGAATTGAAACTGCTGCCACCAGCCTACGCCACAGCAACAAGGGATTCAATCCACATCTGAGACCAACACCACGGCTCACAGTGACTCCGGATCCTTAACCTAGTGAGCGAGGCCAAGGATCAAACCTGTGTCCTCATGGAGACTAGTTGGGTTTGTAACCCACTGAGCCATAACGGGAACTCTGGATTTTTGACATCAGACAATGAGGTTACAAATCAAATTTATTTACTTATTTATTTTTTGCCTTTTGTCTTTTTAGGGCCATACCCGCGGCATATGGGTCTAATTGGAGCTATAGCTGCTGGCCTATACCACAGCCATAGCAACGCCAGATCCGAGCTGAGTCTGCCGGCTCCTTAACCCACTGAGTGAGGGCAGGGATCGAACCCGCAACCTCATGGTTCTTAGTCGGATTCGTTTCTGCTGCGCCACAATGGGAACTCCTACAAATCACACTTAAAACAACAAAACGAAAGTCTTGCCAATTTGCCACCACACCGTGAAGCATCAGACTTTAAAGAAGAGCCTGTTGGCAAGGGCAGGGTAAAACCAGGTGCAGGTCTGCCAGGCCATGTGGCAGGAAAAGGGAAGTCCTGGACAGGGACAGCGCTGGGGACCGGGACCAGAGCAGGTGCAGCTCCACAGAGCTGGCTCTTCTCTGACTCCTCGAGAGCAGATGCGTGACCTGCTCGTTTACAGCCACGTGCAGTACTTCACACAGAGCTCCGGATGGGGCCTTAATATTCCAGGGAGGCCGTGGCCACTGCTTAAATGGCCCAACAGAAATCCTTCCCTGCCAGACACTGAGTAACAGCAGGGTTCATACAAAGCTGGATGGACATGGAGGGTTGCAGAGGCTTGGCGAGCGCCCCAGCATGAGGATGCTTTATCTCCATTTGTCTAAGTTGAGAAAAGCGTGAGACACACGCCCGGCACCCCAACCCTAAGATGAGCCCCGGGGTTCTGGTCACAGCCTGGACCCGGCGCTCTGGTCGGTCCCGCCTGCCTTCTCAGACGCTCGTCCTCCTCTGGGCCCTGGTTCAGATGCATCACTTCGCTCCCAGAGCACTAGCCTGAGTTCTTTGCCACCTGCGGGTCTGGGGTGCTGCGAGGTCACCTAGGAACCTCGCAGGCCCGGGCGGCGTGCTGGGGCTGGGGGTGTAAATCAGCAGCCTGTTTCAGGCCTGGCCTCCCCAGTTTCACAGTAGAAGGAAGCGTGCTGGTTTGAGGCTCTCTGCTTGGGGGCAGTGAGCCTGCTTTCATGGCAGAAAGAACCCGACTTGGGTGCTGTCCTGTAGCCCTCGGTCCCTCTCCCTGCCCCTCTGCCTTCCGGGTCACCACTGGCTTTCCTTCATGCTGCTCCTGCCAGCAGAAGCAGTGGAAATTCAAAGACTAAACGTGGATATCGCGGGTGGCTTGTGGGGAACCGAGGCCGAGTTCGGAGATGGGGCGCCCTTCCGTCAGGGCAGCGCCCCCAGGGCAGCCCACACACCTTCTCCCTTTGCTTCCCAGGAGCCTTTCCTTCCATCGAAGAGATCCCTGAAAATGTGGTCCACGACCACGAGAAGAACGGCCTCCCGCGTCTCTCTTCCTTCAGCGATGCGGAAATTCAGCAGCGGTAGGAGCAGGGCGCGGTGCTGGTAGAACCCCGGCTCAGGCCTCTATTGCCTCGCATCTCCCAGCTCACCCCCCAACCCCCGACGGAGCTGCTGGTTTGTGCGGATAAGAGGAGCAGCTGGGCACAAACACAGCACTGAGCTCATTTAAATTCACAAGGCTTGGTGAGACTTTCCGACTGTCTTCACCACCCTAACCTTCATGGAGCCCGTTAAAATGAAGGTTACATAGTTGTCTTAGCAGAAATGAATGGATTTCTTAATGAACATGACCTTTATTTCTTCTTCTTCTTCTTCTTCTTATTATTATTTTTGGCCGCACCTATGGCATGCAGAAGTTCCCAAGCCAGGGATTGCACTTGGGCCCCAGCAGTAGCAGTGCTGGATCCTTAACCCACCAAGCCACCAGGGAACTCTGGCGTTTATTTAAGAAAGGAATCTGGGGAGTTTCCATCATGGCTCAGTGGGTTATGATCCCCACTAGCATCCATGAGGACGTGGGTTCAATCCCTAGCCTTGCCTAGTGGGTTAAGGATCCAACATCGCCGTGAGCTGTGGTGTAGGTCACAGACATGGCTCAGATCTGGAGTTGCTGTGGCTGTGGTGTAGGCTGGGGGCCAAAGCTCCCATTCCATTCGACCCCTATCCGGGGAATTTGCATATGTCCCAGGTGCGGCCCTGAAAAAAAAAAAAATGGAAAGGGATTTGGACTGCAGGGAAACCACAGCTCCTTTTTCATTTTCTCCAGAGGTGCCCGCCTGCCTCTGCGGCAGCTGCCCCGAGGAGTGGTGGCGTGGGCTGGCCCCGGCACAGGCCTCTGGGACCACAGCGTGGATGGAGACTGGCATCGGGGAAAATGTCTCAGCAGGTGGAAGGGGGTTTAAAGGAAAGAGTGTGTAATTTGCAAGTCAGTGTCACGGCATTGGATGGTCTTTGATCTCCCTTTTGCTTTTCAGCCACCTGATGGCCATGCTTCTGGCACTAGTCACTCACTCTTCCCACCTGGTAGAGCTTCAGAGTACAGGTGTCAGAGGCCAGAGCGGAGACCCTTCCTTCTGGAGGCAGGCTGTCCAGCTGCCACCGCTGCCCCTGCCCCGCAGCACTGACCTTGGGCCTTTTGTGAGAGTAGACGGGCTGAGACAGGCAGTGCAGGGAGGGCTCCAGTCTGGGTGAGCACACAGAATTGCAGCAGCGCGGCCCTGTCATTGGTCATTGTCCTTAGAGCCCTTCACACCGGCACCACTGCATCCCTGCTGGCAGCTCCCCCAGGCCCCTCCCTGCCAGCTGGAGCCTAAACCCTCCCTCGTTTTCTCCATGGCCCCTCCCAGTTTTCCTTCCCCTGGCAGTTTTGAATGGAGGGTTTTTCTGTTTGTTTGTTTTGACTGAGCCCATGCCCATGGCATGCAGAAGTTCCTGGGACAGGAACCAAACCCAGGCCATAGCCGTGACAACACCAGATCTTCAACCTGCTGAGCCACCAGGGAACTAACTCCAAACTGAGTTTTTAAAGATGTACTGTTTTTTTTTGTTGTTGTTATTTTTTGTCTTTTGTCATTTTAGGGCCACGCCCGTGGCATGTGGGGGTTCCCAGGCTAGGGGTCTAATCGGAGCTACAGCCGTCAGCCGACGCCACAGCCACAGCACCGTGGGATCCGAGCCGCATTTGCAACCTACATCACAGCTCACGGCAACGCCAGATCCTTAACCCACTGAGCGAGGCCAGGGATCGAACCCACAACCTCCTGGTTCCTAGTCGGATTCGTTTCCGCTGAGCCACGACAGGAACTCCCAAGATGTTAGAGTAACTTTCTCTGGCCTCAGCTGTTCCTAACTTGATCAGTGCTCCCGCCCTTACATTTTTGCCCAGGAACAAAGACTTTTACGCACTCCTGAAGTTTGCAACGACTCAAATCAACAACACATGGTTAAATAAGCATCTTCACGGGGGCCCCCAAGGGTGTTGAGTGCTGCGGTCTTGGACAGTTAGGGTTTCAGAGCCTCCATTTCCTGACCCGTGAAATGCGTTATTAATCAGATCTGCTCCAAGGGTAGCTGCGTGGATTAAATAGGAGCCACACACGATGCACGGGGCCTGGTGGCTGCTGCTGCTCCAGCGATCACTCTCCCCTCTTCCCTGCTCGCAACCCACAGCCGGCACTACCAGCAGTTAGCCCCTCGGGTTAACCTCTTGTTTATCTTCGTTTTTCCCCTTAGCTTGAAAACATACTTCAAGTTTTTTATTGTAAGAGATCCCTTTGAAAGACTGATTTCTGCGTTTAAGGATAAGTTTGTTCACAACCCCCGCTTTGAGCCTTGGTACAGGCATGAGATTGCCCCCGGCATCATCAGGAAGTACAGGAGGAACCGGACGGAGACCCGGGGCATCCAGTTTGAGGACTTTGTGCGCTACCTGGGTGACCCGAACCACCGGTGGCTGGACCTTCAGTTTGGGGACCACATCATCCACTGGGTGACGTATGTGGAGCTGTGCGCACCCTGCGAGATTAGGTACAGTGTCATCGGTCACCACGAGACCCTGGAGGAGGACGCCCCGTACATCCTGAAAGAGGCCGGCATAG
The DNA here is from genome assembly GCA_004024745.2 of Catagonus wagneri. Classification (NCBI taxonomy): domain Eukaryota; kingdom Metazoa; phylum Chordata; class Mammalia; order Artiodactyla; family Tayassuidae; genus Catagonus; species Catagonus wagneri. The sequence goes on along the minus strand of PVHT020003144.1, from coordinate 2,898,178 downwards.
ACCACCTGGTGTCCTACCCGCCGATCCCCCCGGGCATCACCGCCTATAACAGGACCAAGGTGGAGCATTACTTTCTGGGCATCGGCAAACGCGACATCCGGCGCCTATACGCGCGTTTTGAAGGGGACTTTAAGCTCTTTGGGTATCAGAAGCCAGATTTTTTACTAAACTGATGTGTAGGACTCTGAGTTCAAGTTTGCTTGTTAGACCGGAGGCTAACCCAGTGGAGGTCTGGGCACGGAAGTGACACCTCCTCTGTCACACTCCTTCTGAAGACTCCGCACCTCCTGTGGACCTGGGTGGGCCTCGGCTGGTGCGGCTGGACCCTGGCCGACCGTAACGATGGCTCAGGCATAAGATGCACTGAGGGCCCGCCCCCCACCCCGTCAGGCCTTTGCTCTCCTCGGAGGGTCAGAGGACTAAACATCTGCAGTCTAACAGCTGGGAGGGGATATCACCTCCCTTGGGTGTCAGACACCTGCAGCTGCCCCCAGGGGGCAGGGGGCGTGGGTCTGCCTGTCGCCTCCACATTTCAGGAATGGTACCTAGTGCTTTCAGGAGAGACAGAGAAGCCAGTGGTCTGCCAGGATCCCGGGGCCGAGACAGGACCACATCTGGGTAATAGGATGACACATCTGGCTGTCATCTGGGCGCCACTCTAATGACAGAGGCAAACTGCTCTTTCCACGATTGTTGGGTTCCTGAGAGGTTCAGGGATGACCGAGGGTACTTTTAGGCAGTGCATCTTTTCAGAATACATGTTGGTGTGTTGCTGGTCCAGATTTCTGAGCCTCCACCTGCCAGGTGATTGGGAGATACAGTTTTGGAAAGTGAGGGGAGTGTGTGTTCTTGTCGCCTGTGAAGGGGAACGTCCCTCAGGACCGTAAAGGGAATGTGGCTGCGAAGGGGCAGAGCCGCCTGGGGCCCGGAGCTCTGGCTGCCGTGACCTGGGGCACGTCCGTCCAGAAGACTGTCTGCCTCTTGTCCCTGATGGCCCCGCGTGGGGGGCACTGGGGTTCAGCCCCTGCTGCCTGAGGCCACAGGCAGGCACGGGCAACATGCCAGCATTGCCCAGTCCGTGCAGTTGACACATGTGAGTTTCCTTTCATCTCAGCGGAATGCACACCTCTGGACCCATTTCTGATGTAAGTCGGATAATCGAGTTCACCAGCAATAAAATCCTGGGCGAGGCAGCCCCAGTCCCGCATCTTCTAGGCACCAAGGAGTGAGCCACAGCTACCACTTTAGACGCCGTCGGACAGCGAGGCCCTTCAAGGTGCGGGCCAGTGTCCCCATGAGATGTCCCAAGTGCCCAGCCTGCACTGTGCCCAGGAGCCCAGCTTCCCCTCCAGGCGGTCTCCACCTCCCTCTCAGTGTGGCTTCCTGAGTCCGTCAATGTGAAAGTAAAATGAAATAAAAAATATGTGCCAACCTGACATGGGCTGCAGTTCCCGGGGAGGCCTCACCATGGTGATGGGCACGCGGGCCTGCGCAGATGGCTGCTGGTGACCCGGCAGGCGGCGGGGCGCCTGTGTGCCCGCCTGTGACCCGCCCAAAATGGGCAGTCAGCGCGGTGGCCTGTCCTGCTCGGCTGACGACGCAGAGGGTGTAGCGGCAGGCATTTTTCTCTCAAGTTTAGCCAGACCCCTCAAAGTCCTCTCACCCCCGCCGCACAGATTGGTTCCCTCTTTCCTATTTGAAGTGTTAGCAGTGTGAATAACGTATCTGAAGTTAAGGCCTTAAAGTCAGGAACAAAAGATTGGACATCTGGGTACCCCCCATGCCAGGCCTCTGGAACTTCGATTTTGGACATTTTTCTCTGGCATTTGGGTCATTTTCCTAACATTTTCCCAGGCAAGTGGAGATGGCCCCCGGAACGTCTGGACATTTCTGAGCAGGCGGGAACCCGCGCTCCCCACCCCCAGCCCGGACCCCTGGGCTCCAGACCCTACCGCCCTCCCCCCTTCCTTCCCTGAGGTCCGCCACCTCTCTTTCATCTTCCTCCTTCCGGGACCTAAGAGCAGGTGCCAATTCTCCTGTCACCTGGGGCAGTTTTCCCCCACATTGCTGCCTAGAGGGAGCTCTGCACACGCAGCCTGGAGCCAACCTGGCTGCAACCTGCTTGGCAGCGCCCATTCTTTGCTGGGATTTCCCTCACCCCAAGCTGCTCAGCCTGTGCATGCACAGCTCCTGCACCCACGCTGGGCCTTCTGGGCTCACCGGAGGAGTGGGGGCGTGGTTGGGGCGCCTGGGTGGGCGGGGCCCAAGATGCCTCCAGGAGTGGGGGCGTGGCTAGGGTCCCTCAAGGGGCCAAGTGGGGGGTGTCCCTCTGCCACCCTCGCTGCCCCTCCACCCAGGGGAGACATTTGGGGGCGGGGGGAGGCGGATACGGGCAGTCAGAGAGGGCTGACTCTTCAGGAAATGTCTAGATGAGAACTCCCAAGTAGCGTTAAGCCTGGATTTTAAAGAAACAAGCAACTCCAGATTCAAGAAGTTATCTTAAGGCAGGGAGGGAAGTTCCGAAATTTGAAATGTTCATATTAGACTAGGTTGACTTAATAGGCATGTGTCTTAGATTGTTTTTCTCTTACTAGGTTTCCTTCTCACACATTTAATTTTATTGGCCTCATGTTGGAAGCCGTTACAGAAAAATGCCCAGAGCCACGGTGAGATTTGGTTTTCATAGTGACTGACTCCGCATTGAGCTGGTGGGTTACCACGTGCGAGGGCCCCAGGTGGCTCTGTGGCAGGGGTCCTGGGAGGAAGAGCCGTGGACCAGGGAGGGGCCCCAGAGGTTCCTGGGGGGTGTTGTTCCCCATCAGCCCACACTCTACCTCTCACACCCCCACCGCTGCTCTCAACCCCAGCATAGCCTGTTCAACCGGAATCTCCAGAAGTAGGAAACAGCAGAACCTGGGAACAGACAGAGGAAATGATCAAGATTCAGCAAAACTTGGCAAGTGCCCAGTTTGCACAAAACAGCAGCCTTGCCGCCTCTGAAATTTAAATTGTTCCAGGAACATTTTCCAAGCCCCTTGGACATGCCAAGCCTTGCACCAGGGTCGAGGGATTCCCGAGCTGAGCAGAACCACAGGCTCATGGGCGGAGAGGCTGGGAGGGGCTGGACAGGCCTGGGAGGGACACGAGTGGCAGGTACAAAGGGGGCATCGGGGAATTCCGTCTCTCCTCACCGTGTGTCAACTTAATAGCAGTTACCTTGACGCTGTCCACAGCACGGCTTGATGGCAACATCCATAGTCTGTTTACCTGGTAAGTCTTAATGGACCTTTCTTTGCCTAAAGCCTTTTTGTCTTGTTTCCTATTGTCTGCAATTTATAAACTCAGTTTCTGTAGCACTCCAAGGTACCAAACTTCTGGATTTTCTTTTCATTTGTGCTTGCCAATTTCAGCTAGCCAGCCCTTTCTCTCCCTCCCTCCCTTTCTCCCCCCTCCCTCTCTCCTTCTCTCTCTCCCTCCCTCTCTCTCTCTGCTTGGTAAAGGTAGAGAGAAACAATCTATACACCTTAGCATTTTCCCTCTGTCTTCCCCAGCAGCCTCTGCCTTCACTTTGTCACCCACATTATCGCAGGTGAGGGTCGCTCAGTCCTGCACAGCGGCGCCGCATGAGTCCCAATCTTTCAAGCCTACAATATCTATTTTTCAGCCAGCCAGCTGCACTGAACTATTGCCACATATTTTAGGTTTCTGTAATGGCAGCCCCAAGATCAATATAATTTTATTATTAGATAGGGTAACATCAGCTGTCCTAACAGACAAAAATCGGGCTTTCAGTGACTTAAAACAATAGAGGGATGGTTTCTTGCACACCTAACAATCCAGTGGTCTGTTCCTTATAGGCAGCGGTTTTTCCACTCTTGGCTCTGTTATACCCAAGAGCCTCATGACCCTCTGCTTCCAGGAGAGTAAAGAGGAGGGAGGTGCTGGGGGCGTTATTAGGAGTCGGTCGTGGCGTTAGGATGTGTGCCTTCTTCCTTTTGGCCCAGAGCAATTTTCAGGGAGCTGGGAAATGTAATTCCTGGCTTAATAGACATTTCCTGGTGACAACTGCACAGATTTGTGGTGGATGTTGACAAATAGATAATAATCCTTATGGAAGTGTAATCCTTTACTGTTTGTAAAATGTTTCAATGTAAATAATGACATGGAGTAGGCCTGAAAGGTTTACTAGCCCCATGTCGTAAAGTGAGAAGTGGCTTCAGAGGAGTTAACTTGCCCAAGATTATACGCGAAACTTCCGGTTTCAGGTCCAGTGTGTAAAGCACTTGGAAGCTGTTGTTCAGGTTGTTCTTATCATTACAGCAAGAAAAGTGAAAATCAGTGCCTGTCCTTATATTCCTCAGAGAGTGGAGAAATGGGTGACTTCAGGATTCTCAGCTGAGATCAGCTTTCCTGTAGCAGAAGCCACCGGCGCTGGGAGCCTGTGGGATCACTTAGTAGTTTTGACCAGTTGCCGGAGGTCGACTGTGAGCTCCCAGACATTCTTAAGATGAAGAGTCAAGAAAAATCACCTCCTGGCTCTGCAGGTAGAGGAGAAAGGTAACCGCTTTGAAATATGCCCAGAACTTCCTCCATAACGAAGGGCTACTCTCTAGGGGGGAAGTCTTTATCTGACTTTACCTGAACCTTATCCCACCTGGGAGATGGGCATGTACCCAATTCCAGCCCCCTCAAGCCTCCTGCCTCACCTCAGGGGTGAAAAAGTAACTAAAACACCTGCGAAGGTGACAGCTGGGAGACCCAGGCCACTGAAAGATGGAGATTTAATCATAAAATTGTAGAACGCTGCCCCTCCCCAACCTCGCCACCACATCCACAGAACTCAAATCTAATGACAGAGAGTTAGAGCTGAAAGAGCTGCAAGGTGCAGACTGTCTTTAAGGAGTGGTTCCTAGGGAAGCCCAGAGGTGACAGCGGAGACAGCAGCAAGGCCGAAGCCAGAGCCTCTGGCACCTATGGCTGCAGCAGACATTAAACACAGCTGAGCCCCAAGCCAGGTTAATGTACATTGTGACACTAAAGGCCTCTTAACCTCAGTTCCTATTACCTGACACCTTGTATCTGGATTTGGACTCCCCCCAAAATTGCAAGGCATGTGAAAAGACAAAAAAACAAAACAAAACAAAACAAACAAACAAAAAAAACGAAGAGCATCAGAACCAGACTCAGTAGGACACAAGTGTTGGAATTATTAGGCAGAGAATTTAAAATAACAGGTTAATGTGTGGAGGGTTCTAATGGAAAAAGGAGACATCATGAAAGAATAGGTGGGCAGTGGAAGCAGAGAGATAGAAACTAAGAAAAATCAACAGGAAATGCTGGAAATCCACAACAGTGTAAGAGTGTAATGCCTCCGATGGCTTATCGGTAGGCTGGGCACTTCATGTACAGTGTTATTTTGAAGGTGGACTCAGATTAGTTATGCATGTATATTGCAAACTTGAGTGCCACTGCTAAATAATATATAAAGATAATGTAAAATGTAATCGATATTCTAAAAGATAAAATTGAATCATAAAAATATTCAAAACCAGAGAAAGAAAAATGAAAGACAACAAGCACAATGAAAAGTTACAAACATGATATTTATCCAGCTGTATCAATAGTAACTTTAAGTGTGAGTGGTCAAAATACACTAATTAAAGAGTTCCTGTTGTGGCTCAGAGGTAACGAACCTGACTGGTATCCTTGAAGTTCGGTGCGGGTTTGATCCCTGGCCTCGCTCAGTGCATTAAGGACCCGGTGCTGCCGTGAGCTGGAGTGTACGTCACAGATGCAGCTCAGATCTGGTGTGGCTGTGGCTGTGGATGGCAGCTGTAGCTCCAATTTAACCCCTAGCCTGGGAACTTCCATATGCCGTGGGTGTGGCCCTAAAAAGAAGAAGAAAAAACAGACAAAAAAATTGCCAGAGGGAATAAAAAGCAAAGACCTGGCCATTTGTTAGGTACAGTAAACCCACTTTAAATATGAAGATCAGGAGTTCCCACAGTGGCGCAGCGGTGTCGAATCCAACTAGGAACCATGAGGTTGCGGGTTCGATTCCTGGCATCTCTCAGTGAGTTAAGGATCCGGCGTTGCCGTGAGCTGTGGTGTAGGTTGCAGATGCGGCTCGGATCCCACGTTGCTGTGGCTGTGGTGTCCGCCAGCGGCTACAGCTCCTGTTAGACCCCTAGCCTGGGAACCTCCATATGCCGCAGGTATGCTTTTTAAAGCAAAAAACAAAAATATGAAGATCATACAACTAGTGAGTATCAGAGCCAGGAAAACTCGCACCCTTTAACTTCCATCCCCTTGTCCTTTTCCCCCAGCACAGGCCATCCATGGATTACAGAGCCATGTACAGTTTCTAGGAAAAGCAGAGCCTTCCCACGCCTCTGGGCGCTCATTCCCCTGCAAGCCCCTGAGCCCCTGAGCGCTTGCTGAGACAGCCCACAGAATATGGGATTCAGGAAACCTGACTCCTGCTCACCCTGCAAGGAAGCCGCAGGTCAGTGACCTATCCAAAGGAAAGAACGTTTCCAACAGAGCTAGCTCTTCCTATATCCTGCTCCCTTCACCCCCTGCCACTCACTCCCCTCCTCCCACCCAAGACGGCACGAGCCCCGAGAGAAGGGCCTGTCTCCACTTATCACCGTAGCTCCTGAGCCTGAACACTCAGAGCGCTGCCCTGACTTGTGCGGTTATTTCTAGTGAGCGGGACCCTACCCGTCTACTCTGCACAGCACCACCTCTGCAGCATCAGCCTGCCTCCTGCTCCGCTGCCAGCGCTCAGTGGGATCAGTCACGCACTAAGCTGCAGCTACCCCACCCCACGCTGGAGACTCCTGAGCAGCCCAGCGTGTCTGCTTCCAGCCTCTCCATCCTGTAACTGGATACGGGGATGCTAAAAACACACACAAGGGATGGTCCACACACAAGAGCGTGCCAATTTCTAAATGCACGCTCTTCTTGACTATTTGTTGCCTTCTTTTTTTTTTTTTTTTTTTTGCAGAGGAAAGGGCCACAGGTAAAAAAAAAGAAATTAGCACTTTCTTTCATCTCTTACAATGACTTGAGGGTGAGACAGACTGGAGGGCCTTTCTGCATGATAGCAAAGCTGATCTCTGAACATCTGGCCGGTCCATTCGTGTCAGGTGACACTGCTCTGGAAATAGGACTATGAGGAGCTGGCCCTGAGCCAGGTGTATTCGCTTTGCTCCACCTAAAGATCTGCAGGCTCAGAGGAGCTCCTGCAGGGCTGGAGGCTTAAGGCAGAGAGCGGATACAGCTCTGAGCTGAAGCGCAGGAGCTGAGCACAAGCAGGGCAGGAGAAAAGAGGTAAGGCCTCCTGTTTCCATCCTTGTTGGTGGTAATGAACTCTGGCTGCCTCGGAGAGGTTAGAACAGTGCTTTGTGGCTGGTGAGAACACACTCAAAAAACCGCTGCTCAAGGGCCTCCCAGAAAAACCCTGGAAATCCTGGCGCTAAGGAAAAGTATTCCTTTTGCCTTCCTCCTGCATCCCCGATATAAGAAATAAATCTGCCCCCTTTGGTTCTGTATCAATACAAGGGCTCTATTCTCTAAGTTCATAATCATGACTGATGTCCCTGCAAAGTAAGTATACTCCTCTCTCAATAACAGGCCAGAGTGGTTGACGTGGATACAAAGACACATAGGCCTACCGTTCCCCCTCCTTTCTTGCTGTTCCAGCCAAGCCTCACGCAGTTCTGTGTCTGAGCCCCTGACGTGTTGCTCAGACACTGACCCAGGCTCAGGACCCTGCATTTTTCAGAACTTGAAGGTGTATTCTCAGCCTGCATACCTGGGTTATAGATGGGAATCTGGGGTAGCATTAGCCATCTCTCCTGGACCCTGGCCTTCTTCCATCTGAACCTTCTCCTTTCCTGTGAGCTCTGCAGAACCCGCCTGCTGCTCCTTCGCATTGAGGCAGAAACCTGTCTGATCTACCCTGAGCAATGGTCTTCTTTTGCTGCCCGAGTCTGGTATGACTGATTTAAACTAGGCTGTCAAAAATAAATCCCAAAGTCAAAAAACGCCTGCTATGCCCAGGGCTAGATTGGCAGGGCCGTGGCCCTTTGAAAAGCTTCGTAACTGCCCTGTCGTTGAGGACTGCAAGGCTCAGAGAGGTGGCTTCGGATGTGAGTCTCTCTCTGGGCACAACCATGATCTAGTGACTGAAAGCAAAAGCAGTTCACCTATTCCTAAGTGTGGGGAAGACACTGGAAAGAATGTGAATCAGTCATCAAGAGTAGAAAATACAGCTTCAACAGTATGTAACTGCATTCTGGGAGATTGGATTAAGATGGCGGAATAGAGGGACTGGAGCTCAACTTCTCTCCCAAAAAACAACAAAACTACAACCAAATGCTGAGCAACCTTCAACCAAATGGACTGTAAACTTCCAAAAAAGATACTCTGCTCCAGAAGACAAAGCGGAGACCACATCAAGAGGTAGGAGGGGCGATTACGCGATAGAAACAACCCTATACCTCCCGGGTGGAAAGCCCCACAGACTGCAAAAATAAATCCCAAAGTCAATAACCCAACTCAAAACTGTGAAGTTCAGTTGCCAAAATAACTTTTTTTGGGGAGGGAGCATTTTTTGGGGAGGGAGCACTATCTTCATGAAGCTAGAAGCTACATATTTTTATTTTATTTTATTTTATTTTATTTTATTTTATTTTACTAGAGTATAGTTGATTTACAGTGCTGTGTCAATCTCTGCTGTACAGCACAGTAACCCAGTCACACATACATACACATTTTTTTTCTCATACCGTCTTCCATCACGTTCTACCCCAAGAGAGGACATAGTTCCCTGTGCTGTACAGCAGGACCCCATTGCTTATCCACTCCAAACGTAATAGTTTGCATTCACCAACCCCAGACTCCCCCTACCTCCCACTCCCTCCCCCTCCCCCTTGGCAACCACGACTCTATTCTCCCTGCCCCTGGTTTGTTTGCATTTTGTAAATATGATCATTTGTGCCATATTTTAGATTCCACGTGTTAAGTGGTATCATATGGTATCTGTCTTTCTCTTTCTGACTTACCTTACTCGGTATGAGAATCTCTAGTTGCATCCATGTTGCTACAAATGGCATTGTTTTGTCCTTGTTATGGCTGAGTAGCATTCCCTTGTATAAATGTACCACATCTTCTTAATCCATTCATCTGTTGATGGACATTTAGATTGTTTTCATGTCTTAGCTATTGTGAATAGTACTGCAATGAACACAGGGGTACATGTATTTTTTTCAATGAAAATTTGTTCTAGATATATGCCCAGGAGTGGGATTGCTGGATCATATGGGAATTCCATATCTGATTTTCTGAGGAGCCTCCATACTGTTTCCCATAGTGGTTGTACCAGTTTACAGTCCCACCAACAGTGAAGGAGGGTTCCTTTTCTCCACACCCTCTACAGCATTTGTTATTTGTTGACTCATTAATCATGTCCATTCTGACCAGTGTGATTTGGTACCTTGTTGTAGTTTTGATTTGCATTTCTCTAATGATTAGTGATGTTGAATATTTTCTCATGTGCCTATTGGCCATATGTATGTCTTCTTTGGAGAAATGTCCATTTAGGTGTTCTGCCGATTTTTCTGTTGGGTTGTTTATTTTTTGTTGTTGTTGAGTTGTATGACCTGTTTGTTTATTTGGGAGATTAGGCCCATTTTTTTTCACCGTTGAAAACCATGTTCGCTGTGAGTATTTTCATATATGGCTTTTATTACATTAAGGTAATTTCCCTCTATGCCCACTTTCTGAAGAGTTTTTATCAGAAGTGAGGGTTGAATTTTGTCAAAAGCTTTTACTGCATCTATTGAGATGATCATATGGTTCTTATTTTTCAGTTCGTTGATGTGGTGTATTGCACTGATCCATTTGCAGATATTGAAGAATCCCTGCATTCCCTGGGATAAATCCTACTCGTTTGTGGTATATGATCCTGTTAATATATATTTGGATTGGTTTGTTAATACTTTGTTGAGGATTTTTTTGTACCTATGTTCATCAGTGATATTGGCCCATAATGTTCTTTTCTTGTGGTAATGTTGTCTGGTTTTGGTAGCAGAGTGATGGTGGCCTCATAGAATGAGTTTGGGAGTGCTTCTTCCTCTGTAATTTTTTGGTAAGAATTTCAGAAGAATAGGTGTAGACTCTTCTCAGTGCTTGGTGGAATTCACCTGTGTAGCCATCAGGTCTTGGACTTTTGTTTTTTAGAAGTTTTTAAATCACATTTTCAATTTCAGTACCTGTGATTGGTCTATTCATATTTTCAGTTTCTTTCTGATTCAGTCTTGGTATACTGTACCTTTGTAAGAATCTTTCCATTTCTTCTATGTTGTCCGTTTTATTGGCATATAGTTGCTTATAGTAGCCTCTTGTAATCCCTTGTATTTCTGTGGTATCAGTTGGTCTCCTTTTTCATTTCTAGTTTTACGGATTTGAATCCTCTCCCTTTTTTTCCTGATGAGTCTGGCTAAAGGTTTATCAATTTTACTGATCTCTTCAAAGAACCAAATTTTGGTTTCATTGATCTTCTCTCTTGTTTTCTTTATCTCTATTTCATTTATTTCTGCTCTGATCTTTTTGACTTCTTTCCTTCTAATTTTGGGCTTTGTCTGTTTTCCTTCTCTAGTTGTTTTAAGTGTAAGGTTAGGTTGTTTATTGAGATTTTTCTTGTTTCCTGAGACGATTTTATAGCTATAAACTTCCCTCTTAGAACTGCTTTTGTTGTGTCCCCATAAGTTTTGGATTGTCATATCTTTGTTGTCATTTGTATCTAAGTGTGTTTTGATTTCCTCTTTGATTTCTTCAATAATCCATTGGTTCTTTAGTAGCATATTGTTTAGCTCCCGGGAGTTTTTTTGTTTTGTTTTTTGTTTGTTTGTTTGCTTTTGATGTTTTTTCTTGTAGTTGATTTCTAGTCTCATAGAATTATGATCAGAGAAATTGCTTGAAATAATTTAAACTGTTTTGAATTTACCAAGGCTTGATTTATGGCCTAAAGTGTGATCTATCCTGGAGAATGTTCCATGTGCCCTTGAGAAGAATGTATATTCTGCTGCACTGGGATGGAATGTTCTCTAAAATTCAGTTAGGTCTCTCTGGTCTGTTGGGTCATTTAAAGCCTGTGTTTCCTTGTGGACTTTCTATCTGGATGATCCGTTCATTGATGTAAGTGGGGGTGTTAAAGTCCCCTTATTACTGTGTTGCTGTCGGTTTCTCCATTTATGGCTGTTAGCAGTTGTCTTATCTGTCGCAGTATTCTTATGTCGGGTGGATATACGTTTACAATTGTTATATCTTCTCCTTGGACCGATTCTCTGATCGTTATGTAATGTCCTTCTTTGTCTCTTGTGACTTTATTTATTTTAAAGTCTATTTTGTCTGATATGAGTATTGCTACTCTGGTTCACCTTTGAGATGTATTTTTAAAATGTGAAAGTTTTTTGTTCTAGCTTAATTGAGGTGTAATTTATGAGCCATGTGTTTTACCTATTTCAAAGCTACAGTTCAATGTTTTTTAGCAAATGTATGTAGTTGTGCAATCGTTTAGAACTAGATGTTCTAAAAACGTCTAGTTTTTAGAACACACTCCTTGCTCCAGAATGTTCCTACATGACCATCTGAGGTCAATTTGTTTACCCACTTTCAGCCCCAGGCAACCGCTGAGCTTCTTTCTGTCTCTGCAGTTCTGCATTTACCAGAAATTGCACGTAAATGGAGTCGTAGCATACATAGCTCTTGATTATGACTTTTCTCCCTTAACTTAGTCTTAGGTTCATCCAGATTGTCATGTGTACCATTGCTGAGTTCCTTCTTCCTGCCAAGGAGCCTCCATCCTATGGAAACACACTTTTTTCTAGTCACTGTTTCGTAGATATTTGGGTTTAGCTCTTACAAATAATGCTGTACACGAATGTTTGCATACAAGTCATTGTGTAGACATGTTTTCATTTCTCTTGGGTAGATGCTTAATCACGGAATTTTTGCGTTATAGATATTTTTTAATGAAAAGAAAAAAACTGATGTTATGACCTCAGGGAAGTTTCTAAAAGGCAAGAAAAGTGGTACCAACCTCCATGTTACACAGAGAATAAGTGAGAGTTAGCCATAAACAAATTACACTGTGAAAATTTGGAAACCAGAAGGCCCTTAATTCAAATAGCAGCAATGTATTCCTTAAGTCTTCAGCTGGTTAGATATTAGATAATTATGACCTGAATGCTGTAGACTTGTGAGCCAAGGACTGCTCCATAGAAAGTTCTGGTCACCCTGTCCAGCCTAGGAGGACTGCGAAAGTCCAGGACATCTGAGTTCTTTCTGGAAAAAAGGAAAGTGTTAACCACTGTTTCCATCTCACCTAGCATAACTGCATGAAAGTTATGATTAACTTTATGTTTTTAACTTATTTTTTATTTTATTTTTAGTTTTTGTCTTTTTAGGGCTGTACCCTCAGCCTATGGAAGTTCCCAGGCTAGGGGTCGAATAGGAGCCATAGCTGCTGGCCTATGCCACAGCCACAGCAATGCCAGATCTGAGCTGCATCTGTGACCTACACTGCAGCTCACTGCAATTCTGGATCCTTAACCCACTGAACAGGCCAGGAATCAAGCCCCTATCCTCATGGATACTAGTCGGGTTTGTTACCATCGAGCCACAAAATAAACTCCATGATTAACTTTAATTAACTTCCTGATATTCCACAATTTCGGCATTCCTACTGATGTTAATTCTCATTGATCTTAAAAATAGCCAAACGTGGGAGTTCCCATCATGGCATAGTGGAAACGAATCTGACCAGGATCCATGAGGATGCAGGTTCGATCCCTGGCTTCACTCAGTGGGTTGGGAATCCGGCATTGCCGTGAGCTGTCGTGTAGGTCGCAGACGTGGCTAGAATCTGGTGTTGCTGTGGCTGTGGCGTAGGCCGGCAGCTGTAGCTCCGATTCAACCCCTAGCCTGGGAACCTCCATATGCCACAGGTGTGGCCCTAAACAAAAACAAACAAACAAACAAAAGCCAAATATGAAAACAAAAAAATTCAGATAAATCAAACATGGTTCCTGAGGAGGAAAGTGTAAGGGACCTCTGACCTGCACTTCCAAGCAGAAGAAGTGGAACAGGATGACAGAAGTGAGAGTATCCAGTTTACAGTTGGGGATATCAAAGACACTCAAGTTAAGGGGGTCCTTGAGCCACCACTAACTCACCAACTATCCTGGGGGAGCCCTTTCTCTGCTAGCTTTGTTTCACCATCTTCCTCCAGGGGGCACTGTCTCTGATTTCAGTGCCTGCTAAACCCGTGTTCCCTTTGTGTACACAGGGAAGCTCACTTAAGTGCCTTTTTTTTTTTTTAAGGACAGGATTTATTACAAAGATATTTATAATATCAGAAACATCAACATATTATATTGTTTGTATATACCGTATATGGTATATACAGAGTAAATGCTATATGTAGTATATACAGAGTAGCTTGTTTGTATATATGTATATTTCTATGTATCTATAAAACTTTTTTCCTAAGAACAACTATAAGCTCTGGAAAAAAATATAAATTAAAATAACAGCTATAAAACTATTTCACAGCACTGGAGAGTGATCAGAAGTGTGCTGCAGTTGGAGACTATATGACCTGGCTTGTCTTCTCAGGAAGCTATGATGAGGAAAGTACAGAACTTACTGATCTGAAATTAGGCTCAGGACATACATGTCAAATGTTTTCTGCCAAAGGGCAGGTACAGGATAGGAAATCAAACTAAGTCTACATAGAGATTGCTAAAAATCTCAGAGCCAAGGGAATGGAGATTTTGTCTATTATGTCATAAGCTCTAAAAACAAATGGAAAAGCTCCCATTCCAGAAGATACTTTTTAGGAAAAGACTGGAGCCTCTTGCTTTGGTCTTTGTATGATGTCACCACGATTTTACTTTTGCTGGAACTCGGAGCAAATCCAGCATTCCCTTGTTCTGAAGGGAATGGGGACCAATGCGGGCCCAGAGCAGCTGTTGTATTTGCAAAGGGCCATCTTCACCCCCCGGCAGTGAAGAAAGCAGCAAAGGGTTCAGCCTGCCTCGGCCTGAGCACACTCCTCAGGGGCTTTAGTGGGAAATCTTCCACATGCCTGTCCAGAACTGCACGCTCATCAGCATGGATCAAAACCCAGGCAGGTAGCATTCATGAGCAAGTTTTCTATTCCCTGAACATTCAAACTTGTAGGTAAATTAATTGTCCTACAGAGAGTTGTTCCTGCTTAATAGTCAGCAAACGTAGTAGAGTCAAGATCTGTAGAAAAAGCTTTGGGTGTGTACAGATATAAATATATTCGTGTAGGTGCATCTGTGTCTGTCTGTACACACATACTATTAAAAAACAAAAATTTCACCAAGTAGGGAGTTCCCATTGTGGCTCAGTGGAACTGAATCCAACTAGTATCTGTGAGGATGCAGGTTTCATCCCTGGCCTTGCTTAGTGGGTCAGGGATCCAGTGTTACCGTGAGTTGTGGTGTAGGTTGAAGATGTGGCTCAGATCCTACATTGCTGTGGCTGTGGCGTAGGCCAGTGGCTATAGCTCCTGTTTAGTCCCCAGCCTGGGAACTTCCATATGCCGCAGGTGTGGCCCTCAAAAGGAAAAAAAAAATATAAGTGGGAACCTGCATGTGAGTGCAGTCACCTGGGGAGGCGTTGGTGGGCACAGCCCTCTACAGCCGTGAGTAAAGAGCAGGAAGCTGTCTCATGTGGGTACCTAAGAAACAGGTGCGAGGCTCTGAAGGAGCTGTGAGTGCAGACAACGCTGGAAGGGCAGGGCTGTTTTCTGTCTTGAATTTCTTTTAGCTTCCTTGCTTGTCTTTTCACAAGATGGTTCTAGAAACCAATAGCTAGATGATATATGAAACTAAGTTATACATTTGGGGGCTAGTTTGCGAAGATGATTTACCGGGACATAGTGGAAAAGATTTGTTAAGAGAAGTTTCCATTGTAATGCTGTACACGCTCAGGTTCAGGGAGTTCTAAGGGGGGAAAAAGGCCACAGAGCTTTTGTCCGATCAATAGCCTCATTACCTCTCCGCCAGGAGCTCCATTATCACTAATGATGGCTCCTTTCCGCTTTTGGCAACAAGTTCCAAGCTTGTAGAATGACTGACGGTCATTTTCTGCAGAAATCCACACCGTCGCTTGCTCATTAGGCATCTATGTCACTGGCGACTGGAATGTTTTCCAGAGATGATTTTTAGACTTCATGGTCCTGCAGAGGCTGTGCCTCATTTTAAAAAAACTGTCTTCCGAGAGCCAAGATGTAGACACAGGAATCAGCGATGTTTCCTGCAGGGACCGGCTTTCATCCTCATCCTATGGGAATTCCTCATCCTCTGTTTAGCTTTGATGCTAAGAAAGTCCTACTCATTTGAGCATCACCGTGTTTTCTCAGGATAACTGGAGTGTACATATAATTGTGAAATAAGGAACAAGCATGCTCAGTGCCCATCGAGGGCTGGTGTCAGAATCTACTGGGTATTATGGGGGTTTCCAAATCCAAAACATCTCATTTTGGTTCTTCCCCTGTCTTGACAGAGGATTACTTACTTCATCCTTGTGTGTTCGTTAGGTTTTTTTTCAGAAGTAATAAAAATACAGGCTACTAAGCTGGGATGTTATGCTATAAAACCTACTGCTATGTCCTCAAATCTTAGTGTCCAGGAGGTGATACAGGCTAAAGATCAAGAAGACCTTAGGGAGTTCCCGTCATGGCTCAGTGGTTAATGAATCCGACTAGGAACCATGAGGTTGTGGGTTCGATCCCTGGCCTTGCTCAGTAGGTCAACGATCCGGCATTGCCGTGAGCTGTGGTGTAGGTTGCAGACACAGCTTGGATCCTGCATTGCTGTGGCTGTTGTATAGGCCGGCGGCTACAGCTCCGGTTAGACCCCTAGCCTGGGAACCTCCATGTGCCGCAGGTGCTGCCCTAGATAAGGTAAAAAGACAAAAAAAAAAAAAAAAAGATCTTAGATGTTTTAGTAAATGATTAGGTGGTAGAATTTAATAATGGGTGTAGAATATTTGGGGTTTTATTTTTCACTTTGAGGTTGCTAAGTAAATACCATCAAACTTTCCAAAATACCATTACTCAGGGTCCTTGGCAGAAACAAGAGGATGCATTGAGTAATTCATCCTCATCATTCTCATCATCATTACTGTCAAATAACAGCCACTCTCAATATACAAGCCACATAGAACTTATAATCTAAAGTCAGCTAAGAACTTGGTATGTCTTTTTTTTTTTTTTTTTTGCC
>PVHT020003144.1:2822883-2880853 GCA_004024745.2 Catagonus wagneri | reverse complement strand
CACTCCCTCCCCCTACCCCTCAGCAACCACAAGTCTGTTCTATAAGTCCATGTGTTTCTTTTCTGTGGCAAAGTTCATTTGTGCCATACATTAGATTTCAGATATAAGTGACATCATATGGTATTTGTCTTTCTCTTTCTGACTTGTTTCGCTTAGTATGAGAGTCTCTAGTTCCATCCATGTTGCTGCAAATGGCATTATTTTGTTCTTTTTTATGACTGAGTAGTATTCCATTGCGTGTATGTATATACCACATCTTCTTAATCCATTCCATGTCTTGGCTATTGTGAATAGTGCTGAGAGAACATACGGATGTCTTTTTTAAGGAAAGTTTTGTCTGGATATATGCCCAAGACTACTGGGTCATATGGTAGTTCTATATTTAGTTTTCTGAGGTACTTTCCATACTGTTTTCCACAGTGGTTGTGCCAATTTACATCCCACCAACAGTGTAGGAGGTCAACCCAAGAAATTTTGTTCACTATTTTAGTGCCAGAGCATATAGTTCACAACTAAAAGCACCATAGTCTGTGGTGGGGTGAAGTTCAAGTAGCTGATTTTCTCATCTTTCAGCGTTTTTACTATTTTTACTATGTCTATTTGTGGAAATCTTTGGGTTTATCCTACTTGGCATTCATTAAACTTCCCAGGTGTTTAGGGTAATGTATTTCATCAGATTGGGAGGTTTTCAGACATTATTTATTCAAATTTTTCCTACTCCTTTTTTTTGCTCACCTCCTCTTATTTCATTATATATATCTATATCTATATATATCTCTCTATATATATCTATATATATCTCCACTTAATGGTGTCCCCTCATTCATGCACTTCATTTTTCTCTATTCTGCTTTCTCTTTGTTGCTTGGATTGTATAATCTCTACTAAGTTATCTTTAAGATAACTGTCTTTCTCCAGTCACTTCAAATTGCTCTTTATACCCTTTCATGAATTTTTCATTTCACTTATTATACTTTTTTTTTTGGCTGCACCTGTGGCATATAGAAGTTCTCAGGTCAGGGATCAAACCTGTGTTGCAACTGCAACCTGCACCACAGCTATGGCAATACTGGATCCTTAACTTGCTGTACCACAGGAAACATCCCACTTACTGTGCTTTTCAACTCCAGAATTTCTGTGTGTTTTTTTTTTAAGTATATATAATTTCTTTTCTTTATAATGATTTTTATTTTCTTCATTATAGCTGATTTACAGTGTTCTGTCAATTTTCTGCTGCACAGCAAGGTGACCCAGATTAAGTATATATAATTTCTATTTCTTTATTGATATCCCATACTTCATGTAACGTTATTATTACACCATTCTTAATTTTTTTTTTTTTTTGTCTTTTTTCCTTTATCTAGAGCTGCACCCGTGGCATATGGAGGTTCCCAGGCTAGGGGTCTAACAGGAGCTGCAGCTGCCAGCCTTTGCCACAGTCACAGCAACGCGGGATCCGAGCCGCGTCTGCGACCTACACCACAGCTCATGGCAACGTCGGATCCTTAACCCACTGAGCAAGGCCAGGGATCGAACCCGCAACCTCATGGTTCTTAGCTGGATTTGTTAACCACTGAGCCATGTAGGGAACTCCCGGTTCTTATTTCTTTAATCATGGCTTCCTCTAGTTTGTTAAACATGCTTATAATGGCTACTTTGAAGTCTTTGTCTGCTTGTGTAGTCAGTTTATGTTGCCTGCTCTCTCTCTCTCTCTGTCTCTCTATATATGGGTTATACAGTTCTGTTTCTCTATGTCAAAAAATTTTGTTGGAAACTGGTCATTATAATACAGGATACTATAACAACTCCGAGTACTGATTGACTTCCTCTCCCAGGGCTTGTTACTGTTATTTGCTTATTTATGTGTTTGAAAACTGACTGGATTATTTTTGTGAAGTCTGTTTTTATCCCCCACCCCCACTTCAAGTGTGAAACCTCTGATGCTGTTATTTAGACAGCACAGCCTTGAGTACTCCCCCTGTCTTGACCAGTTCCCTTGACTGTCTGTTTCCTTGACTACACCCAGCTAATAAATTCTATTAATAGCTGGTTCATTGCTCTGTTATTTCCAACAACCTCCGGGACATAAATTACTTCACAGACTAATCCAATCAACTGGGTCTGCTTTGCAAGGACAGTTTTCTAGGTCACTCTCTGGGATTTGTTCTGACGCCAAGAAAGTTCTTCCAGCTTTCTTTTTTCCTATTTCTGTCTGGCGAATAGCTGACCTGCAATTTAACCTATATCTCCAATGAATCCATCGCTTTCTACCCAATTGCCTTTGACCACAGCTTTCACTGTTCTTGAGAAAGCCCTTAGACCTGAACTTCTCCACCCGGTATGGCAAGTGAAGTCAGTCCCTTTCTGGAAGGAATGCTCCTATTTCCATCAGAAATTAAAGCCGTATATGTAGACCTTTCCACAAGGAAAGGCCTTTCCCCAAGACCAAATTGCCCTGGCACCATGAGATCATCAGAGAGCTTTTGTCTCTCTCTATATATATGTATTTATGGAGAGAGAGAGAAAATATGTGCTGTACATGGAAAGAGAGAATAATACCCAGAGCAATTACTACAAAAAACTACACATATATCTGTTTTTATATGTGTTAAGATTCTAAAAACATATATATATGCAGATATACATAAAAACCATATATATAAAAACTGTAGATATCTATATATATGGATAGATGCATCTATTATCTATCTGTCTTTCTATTTTTCACCATCGGATTCCAACATTTTATCACTTCAAGTGAAATTTGGAAACCTCACTTCCATTTAGATCTTTTTACCTTTCTGACTTTTAAATATGGTTGTCTTGAATTTCAGACAGTTATAATTTTTGTTGTGATCATCAAATAAGATTTTAAAAATTAAAACAGGAGTTCCCATTGTGGCGCAGCAAAAACAAATCCATCTGGGAACCATGAGGTTGTGCGTTCAGTCCCTGGCCTCGCTCAGTGGGTTAAGGATCCGGCGTTGCCGTGAACTGTGGTGTAGGTCACAGATGCAGCTCAGATCCCATGTTTCTGTAGCTGTGGCATAGGCCGGCAGCTACAGCTCCGATTAGACCCCCCAGCCTGGGAACCTCCATATGCCGCTGGGGCAGCCCTAAAACGACGAAAGGCAAAAAAAAAAAAAAAAAAAAAAAAAGGTTGTCTTTAATTTCAGACAGTTACAATTTTTGTTATGATCATCAAATAAGATTTTAAAAATTAAAAGAGACGTTCCCGTTGTGGCGCAGCGGTAACAAATCCGACTAGGAACCATGAGGTTGCAGGTTTGATCCCTGGCCTTACTCAGCGGGTTAAGGATCTGATGTTGCTGTGGCTGTGGTGTAGGCCATCAGCTGCAGCTCCAGTTCGACCCCTAGCCTGGGAACTTCCATATGCTGCGGGTGCAGCCCTGAAAAGACAAAAATATGAAAAAAAATTAAAACATATGATTCCAGAAATTCATGAAGAAAAGTAGCATTTATTTTATATGCATATATTTCTTCTCTTTCAGTTGTTCCATCTCCTTTCCTGATGCTCCAAGATTCCTACTTTTCATTTTTAAAAAAATTTTTTATTGTAGTTGACTTACAATATTGTGTTAGTGTCAGGTATACATCAAGGTGATTCAGTTATATAATAGATTACTACAAGATATTGAACATAATTCCCTGTGCTATAATATAAGTCACTGTTGCTTATTTATTTTATGTCTAGTAGTTTAGCTCTATTAAATCTCATACTCCTAATTTGTCCCTCAGTTTCTCCTTGTCCCCTTTGGTAACCATAAATTTGTTTTGTTTTTTCTTTTTTTAAATTTATTCAGAGAAAGAAAAATATCACATGCTATCATTTATATGTAGACTCAATAAAAAATACAAAAGAATTTATTTACAAAACAGAAACAGACTCATAGATTTGATTTTATTTTATTTTTTAAATTTTTTTATTTTTTTGTCTTTACATCCTTTTATGGATGTGCCTGCCACATATGGAGGTTCCCAGGCTGGGGTCTAATCGGAGCTGTAGCCAACAGCCTATGCCACAGCCACAGCAACTCAGAATCCGAGCCGTGTCTGAGACCTACACCACAGCTCATGGCAATGCCGGATCTTTAACCCACTGAGCGAGGCCAGAGATGGAACCTGCAACTTCATGGTTCCTAGTCGGATTCGTTTGCGTTGCGCCATGATGAGAACTCCCAGACTCATAGATTTTAAAATCTAACGTGTGTTTACCAAAGGAGAAATGGGAGTTGGAGGGATAAATTAGCAGGTTGGGATTAGTATATACACACTACTATATATAAAATACGTAATTAACCAGGACCTACCATATAGCACAAGGGAATCTACTCAATATTCTGTGATAACCTATATGGGTACAGAATGAAAAGGAATGGATATATGCATATGTATAACTGATTCGCCTTGCTATACACCTGAAACTAACACAACATTGTAAGTCAACTAAATTCCAATTAAAATATATTTTTAAAAACCCACAAGATTCCTTCTTTTCATATTTCCTTTCATTTGAAAAACTTTAGCCATTCTTTAACAGTAAGTCTGCTAGTGACAAATTTCCTTAGTTTTCCTTCTTCGTCTGAGAGTGTCTGTATTTCCCCTTTATTCCTCAAGGATTATCTCAGTGGATACTGAATTTGCAGTTGACTATAAGTGCTTAAAAAAATGACCTCCATGGTGTTAGAGGAGCTCCATTGCCATTTTAATTGATGTTCCCCTATAGGTGATGCTTCATTTATCTCTGGCTGCTTTCAATATTTTTTAATTTGATTTTAGTTTTCGTTCCCCTCTGATAACTGTAAGTTTAATAATGATGTGTGTGGTCAGCAGGATAATGGCCCCTGGAGACATCCAGGCTCTAAAGTTCAGATCCTGTGAATATGTTACTTTCCATGGCAAAGGGATTGTATCGAGGTGATTAAGTTACAGTCTCTGAAATGGGAAGTGAGCCTGGTGTACATGGATATAAGTACAACCATATTTCCCCAGCTCTGCTCAGAGAGAGACGGGCCAGCTGAAGAAGGGGCAGGTGGCACTGATGGCTTGGACGATGGAAAAGGGGCCCATGAACCAAGAAACACGAGCAACCTCTAGAATGTGGAAAAGGCAAAAAGCCACACTCTCCCCCAGAATCTCCAGAAAGGACGGTAGCCCTGCTGACACCTTCATCTTAGCTTGTTGAGACTTTCATTGGACTTCTGACTTAGAGAACTCTAAGATAATAAATTTGTACTGCTTTACGTTTGTGGTGGACTGTTAGGACAGCTCGGCATGTGGAGGTTCCCAGGGAAGGGGGTCTAATTGAAGCTACAGCTGCGGGCATCTATGCCACGTCTGTGACCCATACCACAGCTCACGGCAATGCCGAATCCTTAACCCACTGAGCAAGGCCAGGGATCAAAACTGCATCCTCACGGATACTAATCAGATTCGTTTCCCCTGAGCCGGGACGGGAATTCCAAGCAGTAGCTTCTGTTAGAAGGTCCTGCCCTATTTCCCACTGAGCCTGAACAGAGCTGCAGAATCCTCGTGAACACAGTATGCCTGGCGGTCCCTTCTAGAAGCTTCTAATCCCAGTCCAGTACCCTTTCTAGAACACACTCTATTCCTGGTCTTGGCCACAGCAGCGAATACGCTCCCCTTTCATCTAAGGACACTGCAGTGGCTGCCTGGAGTTGTGTTTGTGGCTTGCTGTGATCCCTGCATCCTTTTCTCCTGTTACCTCCCTTAGAAGGAAATTCCCAGTTGTGTTTTAGTTTCTCTTTCTCTTCCTCCTCCTCCTTTTTGCATATAATAGCTTTTACATTGTTTTCCATTGCTTGTTACTTTTTGTTTTTCCTGAGCATTTCTCCTCCAACCATTTTTTTTAACAGTAAGGTGAAAGATTTAGACAAGGACTAATGTTCTATACAGCTTCTCTTTTTTGTAGGCAGCATATATTTGGGTCTTCCTCTTATAAATAATTTGACAATTTTGCCTTTTAATTGTAGTGGTTAGACCATTACTACTTAATCTTAATTGATATGGTTGAGTTTAAATCTACCATCTTGCTATTTGTTTTCTATTTGTCACCTCTGTTTTTATTTCCCTCCCTCCTCTTTTTCTTCATTCTTTTGGAAGAATAGACTGTATTTTTGTAAAATAATTTCACTTATCTCTTTTGTTGGATTTTAGCTATAAATATTTGTGTTATCTAGGTGATTCTTTTAGGGTTTGGAGTATATATCTTTAGCTTATTATATTATACCATTTCACACATAGTATTAAAAGCCAACAGGCATATCCTCCCGTTTGTCCTCTACTGGCCTCTGTGCTATTTTTGTCCTACATTTCTGCATAAGTCTCAGGGTACACTGATATTTTTGTTTTAAACACTTCTTGCTCTCAGCAGGCAAACCTCGGACTAGCTCTCTTTTCTGTTCTCTTGCTAGAAATGTGTGTAAAGTTAAGAATAAGATATAAGATCACAAATCCCATAATCATTAGCATAGTTTGTTACAGCCATTTAAACTATTCAGAAGCCCCCCCCCCCACTTCCTGGATGTTGGTTGTGAATTTGTTGGTTAAGTAACCTTCAAATACAGGTTAATTGTCTTACTATGTAAAAAGAGTAGATGAAAACCCAGAGAGTGATGAAAAAGAGAGCTTGCAACCACTCAGTAATGAGGAACAGATGAAAACCTAGTTTGATTACACGTGTTATCAGACAACATAGAAAGCTGAGGAGCGAAATCATTCCTGGAGGAGAGGGTGGGTGGTGTTAGCAGAGGGGGATGGAGGGGGCAGTAAGGTAATTTGCTCTGCTTTTTGAAATTTTTTATAGCACGCATTTTTCTTTACTATGGAACTAGAAGGCTAGTCTCCTTTTCCCTTTTACAAACTCATCTCAGACTTTCTCATCTCCCTTAATGGAGCATTTCCCCTTTTCCAAAGCCCGGTTTGATGGGAGTATTTTATATTTTACTTAGCCATTTTTAGATGTAGTCACAAATTTAGAATGAAGACATTTTTTACTTAAAATAAGGAACAGTAGGGATTCTGGAATAATGTATTTTATTGTATTCAAATACATAGAATAAAACAGATGGTGAAACAATAGGGAGAGAAGAACAGGCTGTGTATAGGGAGGAATTCTGAAAACTGAGCACAGAAGGCACACTGGGTTCTTACTTATACACCAGAGTAGCTTTTAACTCGCTCCTTTGAGCAAATTTTCTCTGCGGTACTGCACTTTAGGAGCCAGTTTTAGAAATTCTGTTTCTATTTCCCAATCAAGGACACGATACAATTATCCATTTCTCAAGTCCCTTTTCTTCCCAGTACCTAGTTTGGCATTTCCTTGCATTCTCAGTTAAAATTAGAGTTCTAAATTAAAGCTCTAAAATGCCTCTAAAATTTAAACTTCTAAGAGTAGCTTGCTGATGATGAAGTCCGATGAGTGCACACTTCAGGCTTCCCAATCATTTAGGACAATTTCCCAGGTCAAAGCTAGGGATCCAGCGATGTTCTGGGTAACTTTCCCTCAGCTCTCTCTGTTCTGTCTGTGTGTCTTTCTCCAGGTTTATTAGCAAAAGTTTACATACATCATTATCTAGAGTTAAGGCAAACCACATGATGGTTTCATTTACTAATATCGTTGATATGTTTACAACAGGTTCAGCTAACACCCATCTTTTCTATAGGTGCAATAAGGACAAAGGAAAGAAAAGAATGACAAAAACAAATTTTCTCCTTGTGATGAGAACTCTTACGACTTGGTCTATTAACAGCCTTCCTGTATGTAGTACAGCAGTGTTAGCTATAGTCATCATGTTGCACCTTACATCTCTGGTACGCATATATCGGTTCTCTCATTAACCACAGCCACAGGCGGCTTAGCCAGGCCTGGGAGCCCGGCTAGCGCGCGATGCGCGATGCACGGTGAGGAGAGCTGGGGGCCAGGCCGGCAGAGGGCACCTGTTCCGGGCGCGGCGGGGGCGACCAGGCAGAGAACCCACCAGCTCAGGAAGCGTGGAGACGAGCGCGCACGCACACGCGCGGGGCCGTCCCGGGCGAGGAGGGGAGGGTTTTCGGGAGACGCGGAGCAGGGAGGGGTCGCCGCGTTCCCCGTAAGCGGCCCGGCTACCTGAGCGAGTGGAGTGAAGCGGGAGCCCAGTCTGGGCTCTGCCGCGCCCGCCCCGCCCCCTGCCGCCCACGCCGCGCGGGGCACGCGGCCCCACCCTGCGTCCCCCTCCCCCCGGCGGTGGTCTAGCGGCCCCGAGCGCGCCGCCCCCAGACGCGCGTGTCCCTCGGCGCAGGCGGCGGTTCCCAGCTGCAAAGCATCCTGCGTCCTCCGCTCTTCCCTCCCGGCCTCGTCGCCGCAGCCCCGCGGTCATGAGCCCCGAACCGGTCCCGCCGCCTCCTCCCCCGCCCCCATGTCGCGGCTGCGGCAGCGGGGAGCCGCTAGCCCAGCGAGTGGAGAAGGGCGACGAGGCCTTCCGCGCGGGCGAGTACGAGACGGCGGCCGAGCTCTTCCGCTCCGCGCTGGCCGGCCTGGCGCAGCCTGACCGCGGCCTGTGCCTGCGGCTGGGGGACGCGCTGGCCCGCGCCGGCCGCCTCCCCGAGGCCCTGGGCGCGTTCCGCGGCGCCGGGAGGCTCGGGGCGCTGCGGCCCGACGAGCTAGGGGAGCTGGCGGGCGGCCTGGCGCGCGCCCTGGGCCCGTGCGAGCGGCAGCTGCCTGCGGGGAAACCAGGCGACGCCCCCGGGGAGGCGCCAAGCGAGGGGCCGTCGGCCTCGGCTCCCGCTTCGCCCCGGGACCTTCTGGGCTGCCCGCGCTGCCAGCGGCTGCTGCACAAGCCAGTGACGCTGCCGTGCGGGCTCACGGTGTGCAGGCGCTGCGCCGAGCCGGGGCCGGGAAGGCTGCCCGCGCGCCGGGTCAATGTGGTGCTGAGCAGCCTCCTGGAGAAGTGCTTCCCCGCCGAGTGCCGGGCGCGCAGGCTGGCGGGCCAGGCGCGGAGCCTGCAGCGCCAGCAGCAGCCGGAGGCCGCGCTACTCAGGTGCCACCAGGCCCTGGACCTGGGTAAGTGGGCACGGGGCCGGGCCGCCTGCCTTGGCATTTCTGGAGCGGCAGGACCGGGGCGGGAGAGCTTGGTTTGGTCCTTGGGGCTGTTTGGCTTTTTGGAAGTGGTGAGAGAGAGAGAGAGAGCAGAGGGCAGGTGCAGCTGTGGTCTGTGTTTTCCAGGAACCCCGGGGCCTTCCTTTCGGCGTCCCAGCTGTAGAGGTAGGTAGGTAGGTAGGTAGGTAGGTAGGTGTGTGTGTGTGTGTGTGTGTGTGTGTGTGTGTGTGTGTGAATGCAAATAGCTAACACTCTCGGCAGGGACTCGGAAGAGAGCCTTGTGATGGGGCAAGATTTGCTTTGGGAATTCAGCTGGCGAATCCAGGAAGGATGCTCCTGTTCTCTGCTTTCTGGCTCTGACCTCCTTTCTCTCTCAAAGGCCATTAGATCGTGTTTCGTGTAATTAGCCTTTTAGATGGTTATATACTAACTGGTACATGTGGGTTATCTTTAAAGTTTTTTTAACTAAAGTCTTTGACCAGCACCAGGTTCTCTCTTTACCCTGCCGCCTCCGACCCAACCACCACCTGTTAGGAATATGTAATTTAAAGTTCAAACTTCAGCCCTGGTCGTGGCTTTTTTCCTGCTTTTTCTTTTTTTGCTTTTTAGGGCCACATCTGCGGCATATGGAGGTTCCCAGGCTAGGGGGTCTAATCGGAGCTGTGGCTGCCAGCCTACACCACAGCCACAGCCAGGTCAGATCCAAGCCGTGTCTGCAACTTACACCACAGCTCACGGCAACGCCGGATCCTTAACCCACTGAGCAGAGCCAGGGATCAACACCGCAATCTCAGGGTTCCTAGTCGGATTCGTTAACCACTGAGCCACGACGGGAACTCCCTGGTCATGGCGTTTGATTCTGAATTAGTATGCTCTATTGACAGTTGTTTGGGATGGAGAAGCATGTGTGAAAAGAGTGATTTGTTTTGTGAGTTCGCTGGTTTTAAAGCAGGATGTGTATGTTTTATTTAAGAAATACATTTTGTAAGGCTCTCGCTGCCAGATAGAATGATTCCTCTGCTGGAGCTGAGCAAAGGAAATTGAAAACCTCTTAAAAGGATTCAGGGTTCTAGATGCTATTAACAACATGCATGATTCATGAGACGAGGTTTGTATATCCACGTTAACATGAGTTTAGAAGAAGTAGATTCCAACCCTCGCGGAGGACTTTGAGGGGTGCACGACTTCAGGGGAGGAAGTAACTGCAGATGTTGGCAGCAAGAGAACTAGAATTAAAAGTGGAGCCTAAAGATGTGACTGAACTGCTGCAGTGTCAGGATAAAACTCACAGATGAGTTGCTACTTATGGATGGGCAAAGGATGTGCTTTCTTTTCTTTTTTCTTCTTCGTCTTTTTGCCTTTTCTAGGGCTGCACCCACGGCATATGGAGGTTCCCAGACTAGGGGTTGAATCGGAGCTGTAGCCACCGGCCTATACCACAGCCACAGCAACGCAGGATCCAAGCTGCGTCTGCAACCTACACCACAGCTCATGGCAACGCCGGATCATTAACCCACTGCGCAAGGCCAGGGATCGACACCGCAACCTCAGGGTTCCTAGTCGGATTCGTTAACCACTGAGCCATGACAGGAACTCCAGGAGGTAGTTTCTTGAGATGGAATCTACTCCTGGTGAAGATGCTATGAAATGGGGGAGTTCCCGTTGCAGCAGAAACGAATCCGATTAGTATCCATGAAGAAGGGGGTTCGCTCCCTGGCCTTGCTCAGTGGGTTGGGGATCTGGCATTGCCGGGAGCTGTGCTGTGGGTTTCACATGCAGCTTGGATCCCACATTACTGTGGCTCTGGCACGTGTTGGCAGCTGCAGCCCCAATTCTACCTCTTAGTCTGGGAAATTCCATATGCCAAGGGCGCGCCCCTAAAATGCAAAAAAAAAAAAAATGTTGAAATGGCAACAAAGAACCTAGAATATTATGTAAACTTAGCTGATAAAGCAGCAAGGTGTGAGACTTCAATTTTGAAAGATGCTCTTCTGTGAATACCATGCTATCAAACAGCATGGCATGCTACAGAGAAGTTGTGAGAGGAAGGGCCGGTCATCATGGCAGACCTCATTGTCTGCTTATTTTTAGAAATTGCTATGGGTCCCTCCCCCCATCTTTCAATAACCACCACTCTGAGCAGCGGGCAGCTGTGTCAACACTGAGACAAGACCCTCCACTAACAAAAAAGATCGATTTGCTTAAGACTTAGATGATGATTAGCATTTTTTTAAAATAATAGTATTTTTAAACTAAGCTATACACGTTTTTTAGACATGATGCTATTGCGTACCTAATAGACTACAACATAGTGTAAACATAACTTTATATGCTCTGGAAACAAAAAATTTGTGCAACTTGCTTTATTGTGATGGTATAGAGCTGAGCCCACAGTATCTCTGATGTATGCCTGTAGGAAAGACTATGGGAAGCCATTGCAACGGTGTCTAGAGGGAAATTCTCTTTTTTTTTCTTTAGGGCCGCACCCGTGGCATATGGAAGTTCCCAGGCTACGAGCTGAATCAGAGCTGCAGCTGTCGGCCTTCATCACAGCCACAGCAATGTCAGATCCGGGCTACCTCTTCAACCTACACCACAGCTCACGGCAACACCAGATCCTTAACCCACTGAGCAAGGCCAGGGATCGAACCCACATCCTCATGGATACTAGTCGGGTTCCTTACCACTGAGCCCAAAGGGAACTCAAGGAACTCCACTATGTCACGTTCTTAACCTCCTGAGCCACAATGGGAACTCCCAGAGGGAAATTTCTTGATTTAAATTCTGTACTACAAAAGGAAAGTTGAAAATTAGTGACCTCCAAATTTCTCTTTCGAGATACTAGAGGAAGAAAACCAAATTGAATCCAAAGGAAGAAGAAAGGAAGAAATAAACGTGAGAGCAGACATCATGTGTAAGAAAGGAAAAATACAGTCTGATATTTCTTATGAGCATTGATAGAAAATCCTCACCAGGAAGTTCTCATTGTGGCTCAGTGGTGACAAGCCCAACTAGTATCCACGAGGATGCGGGTTCAACCCCTGGCTTTGCTCGGTTGGTTAAGGATCCAACTTTGCCATGAGCTGTGGCGTAGGTCGCAGACATGGCTCGGATCCTATGAATGTGGCGTAGGCCAGCAGCTGTAGCCCTGATTCGACCCCTAGCCTGGAAACCTCCAAATGCCGTGGGTGCAGCCCTGCAAAGCAAAAAAATTAACAAAAAAAATCCTCAACAAAGTATTAGCAGATTGAATCCAGTGATAGACTTAAAGAACAACACAGCATGAACAAGTAGAATGTTATTTTGCTTAATCATTGTGAAACAACCAGTGTAATTCATCACATGTGCAGAATAAAGGAGCCAAATCATCTCATCTATATTAAAATCTCTCAGGAAACTAGGAATGAAAGGGAACTTTGTTAGAACATTAAAGAATATCTCTAGAAGCTATTGTAATTAAATATTGAATGTTTCCCCGTTCAGTGGGTGGCAAAAGTATTCACTGTCATCACTGTCACCCAACACTGTACCTAATGCAATAAGGAGAAAATAAAAGGGCATCAAGGTTAGAAAAATAAAAGTTATTATCTATAAATTGTGTGTTGGAATATATAGAAATTTCAGAATAAAATTTGGACTATTGTAAATTATAAGTGAATTATCAAGATTTTTGAATATTAGCTTAATACAGAAAGATCAATGATAATTAAGTTAGTAAAAAAACAAAAACAAATAGAAAACAGAATTTTATTTGTTTGGCTGCTCCCACAGCATATGGAAGTTCCTGGGCCAGGGACTGAACTGGAGCCACAGCTGCGGCAATACTAGATCCTTAACCCACTGAGCCACAGTGGGAACTCTGAAGGTAAATTTTGAAAATAACCCATTTATTGAACAAAATATTTCATGGAATAAATCCTGAAATATCTGAAGGATGTTCAGAACCTCTGCACTGAAAATACAAAACGTTTCTGGGAGAAATTAGAGTAGACTTAAATGAGTGCAAAGATGTTATTTTCATGGATTGCAAATTTCAGTATCAGTAAGATGTCTGTTTTTTGCAGATTGAGCTATAGATTCAGTGACTTTTCAGTCAAAATCTCAGCCAGTGATTTTGGTGGAAATTAATGACTGGCCAAGCAAGCATTGAAGAAAAATAACGGAGCTGCAAGAGTTTTATAGTGTAAAGGCTAACTTAATATAAGGTTGCAGTGGTTATAGGACAGAGTTGTATTGGCCCAAGGACAGATGCACAGAAACTGACTCTTTTTTTTTTGTCTTTTTGCCTTATCTAGGGCTGCACCTGTGGCATATGGAGGTTCCCAGGCTAGGGGTCTAACAGGAGCTGTAGCTGCCAGCCTTCACCACAGCCACAGCAACGTGGGATCCGAGCCACATCTGCAACCTACACCACAGCTCACGGCAACGCCGGATCCTTAACCCACTGAGCGAGGCCAGGGATCGAACCTGCAACCTCATGGTTCCTAGTCGGATTCGTTAACCACTGAGCCACGACAGGAACTCCATGACTCTTGATTTAATACAGATACACCAGTGGAAATCAGTGGGGAAAATATTTTAAATAATCTAAGTCATTTGCTTTTCCATGTGGGAGAGTGAATCTGGACACTTAGCTCAGCTCATACGTTGGACTTAGATATCTAAAAGGATCGTAGAGTATGAACGTGGGGCAGTTAGTTTTTTCTTAGATAAGGTACAAAAGGGATAACCATAAAAATAAATTTGATTTAGTTAAAATGAAGACCTTTTGTTCCTTAGAGACCCCCAAAAGAGTGAAAAGGATGGAGTTTCCGTCATAGCGCAGCAGAAACAAATCCAACTAGGAACCATGAGGTTGTGGGTTCGATCCCTGCCTCGCTCAGTGGGTTAAGGATCTGGCGTTGCTGTGAGCTGTGGTGTAGGTTGCAGACACAGTTTGGATCTGGCGTGCCTGTGGTTTAGGCTGGCAGACGTAGCTCCGATTCAACCCCTAGCCTGGAAACCTCCATATGTGGTGGGTGCGGCCCTAAAAAGCAAAAAAAAAGAAAAGGCGTTTCATATTTGTCGTGCATATCTTACTGAGAATGCAAATCCAGAGAATCTAAAGAATGCCTGTGGTTCAAAACCAAAAAAAAAAAAAAAAAAATGTTCTGCCTAAATAATAGGCAAAGGCTTGAGCAGATACTTTATAAAACTAGATCTCAACTCAAGTATGAAAGGGTGCCCAACTTACTTAGTGATCAAATGCAAATTCAAACTAAAATAATACTTCATACCCAACAGAATGGTTAAAATGAAAAAGGCTGACAGCACTTAGTTTGGGCGAGCATTTGAAGGAATTGGAACTCTTAAATTGCTGGTGGAAGTGGCAGTTGGTACTAGGTAAGTACTGGGGAAGTGTGCACCAAAGTTGAGCATATATACAACCTCTGACACCATGTTCCCACTCCTGAGTATTACAAACAATAGCAATGAATGCCATGTCCACCCACGGACACGTGCCAGGATGTGTCTGCTTTATTTATGGGTGCCAGAAACATTTGAGAAAGAGCCCACGGGTAGAATAAGTCAATCAAAGCAGTGTACTATTACACAAAGGTTAATATTTTTAAAGGACCCCTGAGACCTACAACGGTATGGACAAGTCTCACAGAACGATAATGAGTAAAAGATACAGGGGTCCATTCCATTTATGTAACTCTATGCCTAAGGAGTTTAGAAAAACAGGCCAAGGTCCTCTGTAGTGAAAGAGGTCAGAATGGCGGTGACCCTTCGGAGAAGTGTCCTAACTGGGCCAGAGCCTGAGGGAACCGTCTTAAATCCTGGAAATGATCACAGCAGTGCTCACGTGTGGGTAAAAGTTCAAGAGGTAAATGGAAGAGTTGTGGACTTAAAAATCTTGTGTCGATTTGAACAGATAACCCGTGGGGGGATAACTGCCATTCTCTGGGAACTCTACCCAGTTGTCATTGCTTTGTGTCATTTCATTCAACTTTTGGAAAGTAACACTTAGGCAGGGCTCGCCTTCTCCTCACTGTCCTCGTTTTTCAGACCATCTGGCCGTGACCTCAGCTCCCAGCACCACAGTGACCCTGGGTTGCAGTTGGAGGAGAACAGCCCTTTGATTAACCCGAAGCGCAAACTCTGCCCTGTTCTTTCTTAAAAAGCCAGTTCTCAGGCTGTCCTCTTTTGACTCTTTAGCCTGTACAGGGATTAATCAGAAAACTCTAAATTTTTTGTGTTAATTTTTTTGGAGGAAACTTTTTCTTCCATATACCTTCTCCGCACAAAGAATGTTAAGTTGCTGTTCTGCTTCCATTTAATTTTGAGCGATTCCTCAGTAAATTCTTAGTTTTATTAAGCTTAAGGCTTAATGCTTAGAAAACGTGTTGAGATTTAAGATGTTAAGATTAAATTATGAAGTGCTGGCTTCATAAATTCATTGCTAAATGCTCTAAGCCAGCAAAAAAAAAAAAAAACAGTTTGATTCATTCAGTGTCTGGATAGGAAGTGAATTTTATTGCTTTTGGACTTCAATAAAAGGCTTTAGAGTGTGAGGAGTAGAGTTTTTAAATACATTAGAAAAGGATTAAAAGTAAATGAAATGTGTTTTTCACTCAGGAAACTCAACATCAATTGAACTAGCACAAAGTATAAGCAGAGAAATACTGAAGAAAAAGAAAAATTAGTGACCCAGGAAATATCCAGCTGGTTAGCAAGTCAGAAGCTCATTTATTATAAAACTAGTAAAATAGACACACATGGCAAGTGTGATGAAGAAAAACACAAAGCACAAGGAAGAAAGAAAAGCAGAATTGCAGATATAAAAAATAGAGCAGATTATAAAACCGATATGTAAGGGATAATTTTAAGGAAACTCTAAATTTTCAAAATTGATCAAGAAGTAAAAGCCTTACATGGACCAGTAACCGTAAAAGAAATTGAACTCAGAGAGTTTCTTCTGAAAAAAAGGCACTATAGCCAAGCAAGTTCTATCAGACTTTCAAGGAAGATTAATTTTCACTTTATTTTAGATCATAGAAAAAATTGGGAGGAAGTCTGTCTCATTTTACAAGGTTAGTATAATCTTGATACTACAATCAAGTAAAGCTTGAACAGGAAAAAAAAATTATAGGCTAGTTTTACATATGTACATAGATGCCAAAACTTTAAATTTCTTAGTATTTTGAATCCAGCAATGCAAAGAGTTAAGGTCAGGAAGGAAGGGTTTTCCAAGGAATGTCAAGATAATTCAACCTGAGACCAGTCTTTCAGTGTGATTCACTCTAAAAGAAAGATGTACTCCATGTAATCTCCCAGATGCTGAAAGGACCTTTTATAATGTTCAACACCTGCTTGTCACAATGCTCTCTAGGAAACTCTAGGAGTAGGAGGCAACTTATCTAATTTGATACTCTGTCTCAGAAAATTAGGGCCAACTTACTTCATGTTAAAACATTAGATACTTTTTTAAAAAATTCAAGAATCGAAAAATGTCCACTGTCACCATTGTTGCAATATCAGATTTAAAAGGAAACACAGTACAAATATTAGACTGCAAGAGTCCAGTACTAATTGTTTCCATATGAAGTGGTTGTTCAGATGATTCAAAGAGAATCAGCTTTATCAAAGTGGGAACACGATGGGAGATCTCCATTATCACCCAGAATCGGAGGTATGTTTCCCAAGCTCGAACCGTAGGTCGAGCTGCATTTTATTTATTTATTTTTTAGATTTCCAGAAATCTCCAGAGAAGATTTCTGTATTTCAAAGTGCATTTAGCTGTGCACTTGAAGCGCCTTCACCTTATATTCAATTGGAAATGATAAACCCGCAGTTATATTTAATGTCGATTGACATACTACAAAGGCGCATATCATGAGCAGAATCTAATAGAATCCTACCAATGCCTTCCAGGCAGTGGAACCTCATTTTAAAACTGTAGGCGTGCGGATTGACATTGGTGTTGCATAGTACGCATGTGCGTTTTCGAAGATGAATGTGTAAAATCTTATCACAGATTAGCAGGTGAACATTTTCAGTTGCTTTTGATGACAAGGAACACGAGCTCTGAACCCGAATTGAGGAAAATGTTATTTTCTCCAAAATAATTCCATTCTTCTGGTTAGTAGTGTATTACCAAAAAAAAATTAAATTATTATGCTTTGAATTTCATCAAAAATGGTTGTGAAAATTTGTTTTCTTTGTTATGTAATTTCTTGCATAATATCCTCCAGTTTACCTCTTGCCTCGCAAAGCCTAAAATATTTAATATCTGGTCCTTTACAGAGAAAGTTGTTGATCTCTGCTCTAGCCAGTCAGTGACTTTAAAAAATTCAGCCTTTTTTGTTTGTTTGGCTCTCCATTCCTGCTGTTCCTTTCCCCTTCTCCCACTTCTTTTCTTGTCATACCTTCTCTGTATTACACATTTGTAGCAGTAACACATTATAAGTAGGGCCTACTCCCTTTATCTTTTATTTATTTATATTTTTATTTTATTTTATTTTATTTTTCTGTCTTTTTGTCTTTTCAGGGCCGCACCCACAGCATATGGAGGCTCCCAGGCTAGGGGTCTAATCGGAGCTATAGCTGCTGGCCAACGCCACAGCCACAGCAATCCGGGATCTGAGCTGCGACTGCAACCTACACCACAGCTCACGGCAACGCTGGATCCTTAACCCACTGAGTGAGGCCAGGGATCGAACCTGCAGCCTCATGGTTCCTAGTTGGATTTGTTAACCACTGAGCCATGATGGGAACTCCTACTCCCTCTATCTTGATACGCTTTTTTTTTTTCCACATGAGTTCTTTTATGCACATTTTCTCAGCTACCTATATAAACTAAGAAGAGATGTAGTAACATTTGGAAAGTACCAAGTGGTTACTTTGAGAAAAATCAAGGATATGGAGCAAGCTAAAAATGAGTATAAAGTAGAGATATGAGAGAGATGAGGACACCACTTAGGTACCCAGAATTTTTTTTTTTTTTTTAAGGACCACACCTGCAGCATATGAAAGTTCCCAGGCTAGGGGTTGAATTGGAGCTACAGCTACTGGCCTAAGCCACAGCCACAGCAACTCCAGATCCGAGCTGCATCTGCGAACTACACCACAGCTTACGGCAATGCTGGATCCTTAATCCACTGACCGAGGCCAGGGATTGAACCTGAATCCTCACGGATGCTAGTCGGGTTTGTTACCACTGAGTCATGATGGGAACGCCCACAGAATATTTCTTGATCAACTCAGGTGAACACTTCAGGCCTGTTTCAGAGACCTTACCGTGAGTATGGGCAGAGTGAACCATGTCCAGCAGCGTTTAAAAAAAAAAAATGGCAATTGTGATTCTGCTCTTGTGAGCTCTGGCTTTATTCCATTTCCATGGCACCCTGTTTAGTCAGTGACTTCATACACTATCAGCCATTCATGGTGGGTGTCACTCTCAGCTTCTGTGTAGCTGGACTTAGTAGCATATGAGTAGTTCTCAAGATCTCCTAGGTTTGAGGATTGTAGGGAAAAGGAAGATGTTTTCCATCTTTTCCCACTTAACTTATTACGGGTATAATTATAGTCTTAAATCTGGGTCCGCACAGTTGTGTGGAAACAAATTATGTTTTACTTTTCTGTTTTTAAGCATGCATTTTGCTGCGTCCTTTCAGGAAAATTATTCTGAATTGTTTAAAATACCTAGTGACTAACATTAAGAGGATTTAGCATCTACTCAATGGAGATTATGTTGCAGCTAGTGTGTGTGTGTGTGTAGCAGTCCTTTTTTTTTTTTTGCGCATTTTGAAATCTTTCTAATTTCCCAAGAGAAGCTACATAAAATAAATTTACCAAACTGCTCAACTACTACATATTGGAGGAGGCCTTGTTTCCTTTACCTTTGTTTTTTCATCTCCTGTCTTTAATGACTGAAGGGTAATTTTTTTAAAAAAGCGGTCATTTTTATTTATTTCCATTACGTCTTCCAGCTCCTGGCGATAACTCGTTACTGCTGCTGCGAGCAGAGCTG
Source organism: Catagonus wagneri (assembly GCA_004024745.2). Lineage (NCBI taxonomy): Eukaryota > Metazoa > Chordata > Mammalia > Artiodactyla > Tayassuidae > Catagonus > Catagonus wagneri. The sequence continues at coordinate 2,861,720 of PVHT020003144.1, read as the reverse complement.
TATTTAAGCGTGAAGAACTACGAGCAGGCTCTACAGGATGCCAGTGCGGTTTGTCGGAATGAACCCCTCCTACCTAAGGTATTGGTCTTCTTGAATTTAGAAATAAGAAATGTGAATGTATGGGATTTTCTGAAGAATGAAATAGGATCTTTGTGATTAGGTTCCTATGGAGAATGTACGTTTCCCTCACGTTATGGTCTCAGGGTGGCAGCACACTTCATGACAAACCAGTTCAGCTTAAACGACCAAGTTTCCAACCGTCTCTAGATCAGAAACACTAATTTAGGTTGCTCTTCGTAGGGGATTGACTGAATGACATTCCTTGTGCTCTGAACAAGTATGTAAACAAAATAGAATTTCATAAATTTGTGAATGAAGAAAGAGGAAACGTTGAAAATGTCAGTTTCAGTGGGAAGATCACTTAATATCGTGATGAGGGGTTGACCCTTACTATGTGTGGTACATAGGAAGGTGAGAGTAAAGGGTGAATGTTCTGTATGCTTTTTTTTTTTTTTTTTTTTGCTTTTTAGGGCCACACTTGTGGCATATGGAAGCTTTAGGAACCTGAAGCAAAACAAATACAAATAATGTACGATCACAGAGTTTTTATAACTTAACTTGAAATGATTAAATTTTTACTAAGTAGAATTGGATTTTTGTTTGTTTGTTTTTTGCTTTTTAGGGCCGCACCCGTGGCAAATGGAGGTTCCCAGGCTAGGGGTCAAGTCAGAGCTACAGCTGCCGGCCTGCGCCACAGCCCCAGCAACGCAGAATCTGAGCTGTGTCTGCAACCTACACAACAGCTCATGGCAACGCTGGATCCTTAGCCCATTGAGTGAGGCCAGGATCCATCCCACATCCTTATGGATGCTAGCTGGGTTTGTTTCTGCTGTGCCACGACGGGAGCTCCAGAACTGGATAACTTTGAGGCATATTATAATCCCTTAAAATATCCACTAAAAATAGTACGAAGAGATACATAAGAAAGCCAGTAGGGGAATTAAAATGAAATAATCAAAAATATTGAGTAGCGCTAAAGAAGGCAAGAGAGGCGTAGGGGAAAAAGCAAATGAGACTAATAAATAGCAGTATAAAAGGATTTAAATAATGCAGCCACATTGATAGTTATATATAAATATTCCAATAAGAAAGAAGAGAATGTCAGACTGCAGACCAGAGCAAGAAGCAGCTACATGGTATCTATAAGAAATCCATTTTTAATGCAGAGACTCAGATTTAAATTTTGTTTTGCATTTTTAAAAACTTTTTTATAGTTTTTATTTTTTTCATTATAGTTGGTTTACAGTGTTCTGTCAGTTTTCTCCTGTACAGCAAACTGAACACACACACATACATGTATGTATACAGGTTCTTTTTCTCACAATATCCTCCATTGTGTTCCATTCCAAGTGACCAGACATAGTTCCCCATGCTGAACAGCAGGATCTCATTGCTTACCCACTCCAAATGCAATCTTTTTTTTTTTTTCGTCTTTCCGCCTTTATGTAGAGCCACACCTGCGGCATATGGAGGTTCCCAGGCTAGGGGTCTAACAGGAGCTGTAGCCGCCGGCCTTCGCCACAGCCACAGCAACGTGGGATCCGAGCCGCGTCTGCAACCTACACCACAGCTCACGGCAACGCCAGATCCTTAACCCACTGAGCAAGGCCAGGGATCGAACCCGCAATCTCATGGTTCTTAGTCGGGTTCGTTAACCACTGAGCCATGAAGGGAACTCCCCAAATGCAATGTTTGCTTCTATTAACCCCAGACTCCCAGTCCATCCCACTCCCTCCCCCTCGGCAACCACAAGTCTGTTCTCCAAGTTCTTGCGTTTCTTTTCTGGAAGACACAGATTTAAAAATATATAAAAATAGTTCCTGTTGTGGCTTTATGAGGATGTAGGTTCGATCCCTGACCTCGCTCACTGGGTTAAAGATCTGGCTTTGCTGCAAGCTGCAGCATAGGCTGTCGATGTGACTGCAGCTGTGGTGTAGGCCGGCAGCTGCCACTCCGATTTGACTCCTAGCCTGTGCTTCAGGTGCAGCCCTAAAAGATAAATAAACAAATCTCTGTAAAAATTCACCCTCAGAGGGGTTTTTCGCTGTGGGAAAGGAGAGCAGGAGGAGCCCAGCAGTCCTTGTCTCCACCGTGGTCTTTCGTAGCCTTTGGACCCTGACAGTGTTCACCTGTCCTGAACCCAGATGATGGAGCCGCCCAGAAAGCTGCCCACCGGCTCCTTCCCAGTGCTGGAGCTCTCACTAGGGGAGACCTGCCTTCCAGAGCCCGAGGTGCTCTGTGCTCTGCTGACCAGGATTGGGGTGCCCCCGGGCCTCACCACCTGTGGAGACCAGAGCCGCCTCGTGCTCCGCCCTCCCGCTGGGGCATCTGCTCCTCTGCCATCACAGGGCTGTGAGGCCGCTGCTCTGTGCCCTGCCCCCTGGATCCTGTGTTGGGCTTAGACCCCCCGTCACCAGACTGTGCAGCTACTGCTTTGCGCCCTCTCCCCTTCCTCACGTGTCCTCACCTGGGACACTTCTGTTCCCCGTCATCCTTGGGCTGTGCTACTGCTGTGTCCTACCCCCACCCCCATTTAAATCACTGCAGGGAGACCCAGCCTGGTTCCATGGGTGAGGTGTGTATACATTTGCACCTCAGATACTGACTCCGTCATGGAAAGTGAGCCTGTGTCACGGGCCACGGGGTCTGGTGGTTGTGCCGGCCACTAAGCCCATGACTCCAGCTCTGCTGATGTTCTGAATGCAAGTGCCCCAGGCCTGGTACCCCAGGGGGATCCTCCCACACATAGGAAAGAAGAATAGGAGGAGCCCTAGCTGCCACTGCCATCGCGGACACCCACAGGTGCTGGTAGCCTTGGCAGCCGAGGCTCCTCGCTGTCTTCGCCAGTGCTGACTTCAGCTGGCAGATCTGCACAGGGCTAGTGCACTGGTACCCCGCCCAGCTGGTGCCCACACAGCCAGCTTTAGGTGGAAAATGGCTTCAGATGGCCCTTTGAAGCCAGGTCATCCAGATGGAAAATCAGTAAGGAAATCGTGTCCTGTTAGGGAAATGGATCTAACAGACGCATACAGAACATTCCATCAAAGAGCAGCAAAATAAATGTTCTTCTCAGGTGCACACAGGACATTCTCCAGGGTCACATGCTAGGCCACAAAACAAGTCTTAATGTAAGAAGACTGCAATTTTATCAAGCATCTTTTCTTTTTCTTTTTGTCTTTTTAGGGTCACACCCACAGAATGTGGAGGTTCCCAGGCTAGGGGTCGAATCGGAGCTGTTGCTGCCGGCCTACACCACAACCACAGCAACACGGGATCCAAGCCGCATCTGCAAACTGCACCACAGCTCACTGCAACACCGGATTCTTAACCCACTGAGCGAGGGCAGGGATTGAACCCATGTCCTCATGGATGCTAGTCAGGTTCATTAACTGCTGAGACACAACGGGACCTCCACAATCATCGTTTCTAAATACACTGTTTTGAAACTAGAAATTACTGGAGGAGAGCTTGAAGAATCAGTCACAAATACGTAGGAATTAAACAGCTGGCTTTTGAACAATCAATAAGTCAAAGAAGAAGTCAAAAGGAAAATAAAAAAATATCCTGAGACAAAAATAGAAGCACAGCATACCAAAAACTTACGGAATGCAGCAAAAGCAGTTCTAACAGGGAAGATCTAAAATAAATCTCAAGAAAGTGAAGAGCAAAGTTAAGCCCAGAGGTAGCAGAATGAAGGAAACAATAAAGATTAGAGCAGGATTAAATAGAGACAAGAAAGACAACGTAAAAGATCAACGCACCTGGAGTTCCCGTTGTGGTGCGGCGGAAATGAATCAGACTAGTGTCTGTGAAGATGCAGGTTCAATCCCTGGCCCTACTCAGTGGGTTAAGGATCCAGCATTGCCATGAGCCGTGGTGTAGGTGGCAGATGTGGCTCAGATCCTGCGTTGCTGTGGCTGCGGTGTAGGCCGGCGGCTGTAAGGCCTTTGTGTGTTACACTTGGTGGTGTAGTAATTTCTGTCCCTTCTGTCTTCCCGCTCGGGATTCTGTGCTCCTTGCAGACAGGAACAAGGTAGGGACCTTTGGTTATGGAGTCAGTTAAAGCCAGTTCTTCCTTGGTGTGTCCCTTGGAACTGCTTTGGGCTCAGATTCCAGGTATGGACTCCCGTGTTTTGCTAGTCAGTTATATTTTGGGGATATTCAGGTCTGCATGGTTGCCAAGGCAGTAGAGCTGGAGCCGTGCCTGGTGGGTTTGTGTTTATTCGACTTCCTGTGAAAAACAGTTCTCACGATTTTCAGGGCTGTTGGGATGTAAGTATCATAATCACATGGTTTCTTTTTTTCAATGTCTCTCTATCTGTGGCCGCATCCAGGGACGTCATGTGAAGGCTCTGGCTCTTTCTGGACTGGGGAGAAGCAAGCAGGTGTTGCAGGCGTTTCTCCACTGCCTCGCTTTAAATCCTGAATCACATTCGGTGAAGAAAGAGGCACAGAAGGTCTGGTTTTGCTTTCAGTGACTTTCTTTACTTTCAATCTTGTTTTCAGCCTTTGGGTCCAGGCGGAGCTGCTGCTGTATGTCAAATAAACAAGACCTGGGATTCTGAATATTCAGGACAGTGTGTTTGAAACACAGGGGTGACGAGGAATTCCCGCGTTTGGTAACTTGCGTCCATGGCGAACGTGGCATGTTGTATGAGACAGTGAACATAGGCCTCAGTTCCACTGGAACGGGGACACGTTAGACAGGCCAGGTTGATGTGTGAGGCTGGGAGGCAAAGTGCTTTATCCTTGAGCTTGTAATTCAGGTGTTGTAGTTTCTGTAGGAGCCCATAAAAGCATCGTGATGTATACAGCATATATCAGTTGAGCTACAGAGGCTGACTTGAAATTTTTTAGCAAAGCATCACCAGCACGATGCGGAAATGCCTCCTCTTCTGTGCAGATCCTTTAACCCGATCTTATTAGAGGTCCTGAGTGACACTTGATGTAGGAACCTACCCTATGAAAAAGCCCTTGCAATCGTAGTTTTAGCTTCTGATGACAGTTCTTTTTTTTATGTCAGCGTTTCCCTATATTAATGCAGTTTATCACCGCCTTGTACATTTACCCTGTAATTTCCACTATGCTGTCTAGTTCTAGTCTCTAGAGCAAGAGAAAGTGAATTAGTTCTTCCTCCTTCATTTTAAACCCCCTTAGATATTTGAGAACAGCTGTTATTTTTTGCCCTAAGTTGTCCTTTGGACCAAACATCCTTTCCCCACAGAACGGAGTGAGCAGCTTCTCTCCTGCTGGTATAGCCTGAATTTTAGCTCCCGTATCCAAAGGTTACAGGTGGTGAACTTTTACCTTCCTTCGTGTTCACGGGCAGTTTGTTTTTAGCCTGATACAGTCAACCTGATGGCTTCTATTAGCACTTTACTTAGCCAAAGTAGCCCAGATTTTTTTTTTTTAATGCGAAGTTTCCAGCAGTGTTTTATCCTTGTGCTGTTTGATGGTCTCTGTTAATCCTGTTGAATTGTCACTCATTGGTTTTGACTGCCGTTTCAACTTGTCAAAATAATATTCCATCTGGAGTCAGCTACTTTAACTCTTCCTGCCTGCTTCGTCCCACCTGCGTATTTCACGAGGCTCTGAAATATGGCTTACCGCCACGGATCCTTACCACAGCATCGTGAGCAATTCAACCGGGGCTCAGAAAGATAGAGCAGATTAGCGAAGGCCCCAGAATTTAGGTCTTGTGGATTCTTGCCTGTCTGGTGCTTTTTCAGACACGATGTTTTCCCATCTAGCGTTCTGTGGGTGATAGATAGCTTCTACCACAGAGAGTGCCCTAACAGTGCCAGTCCTGGTGCCCGTGAAATGTGGTACCCTCCACAGAAGCCTCCTGCAGCTCTGCTGACCCCTCCCCTCGGGGGCCAGGGCTGAGGATGCTCACGTCCCTGATGAGATGTTGGTCCTCACTTCCGCAGAGGTGGTGGGTCCTGGTGCCCTCCACTGCCACGCGAAGAACAGTGGGAGGGTTCTTCGTTTGGCTTGCAGTCAGTCCTTTTTTCTTTTTTTTTTCCTTGCCTTTCCTTTTTAGCAAGGCACCTGCAACATATGGAAGTTCCATGGCTAGTGTTTGAATCAGAGCTGCAGCTGCCAGCCTGCACCACAGCCACGGCAACACTGGATCCAAGCCGCATCTGCGACCTACACTGCCACTTACGGCAACACTGGATCCTTAACCCACTGAACGAGGCCAAGGGTTGAACCCACATCTTCAGGGATACTAGTTGGGTTCTTAACCTCTGAGCCACGGTGGGAGCTCCTCAGTCAATCTTTTTTGACTCTCTTAAGCCCTTGGATTCAGCCGAGTCCATGAGGTTTGGCAGGACCGTTGAGTGACTGGCTTGCATCCCCCACCATCACCCAAATCTGGTCCGTGGTTCTTGAATCAGAGTTACATTCCTTCACCTTCTCTTCCTTTAAAGGTCTTCTGAGTTGGCTCTTCCGGTTCTCCTGTAAAATTAAGCGGCCCTCTAGAGCTCTCTTAATCTCACGGTGATCACAGCTTAGGTTCAGTCTAGGACCCGCTGCAACCCCGCATCTCTCTCTCATCTTTGAGAGCTTAGGTGTGTTTTTCTGTAGCGTGTGTGTAAGGACCAGGCTGAAAGAAACTGTAATGCTTATATTTTGTAACTGATAAAACTAAACTGGACGGGGACTGGGAGCTAAAATACTTAAGATATTGACTGTGGTTTCAGAAACATTTGACTTTTAAAACATTTCCCAAACACTGTATAAACCAACTATAATGGAAAACATTATTTAAGAAAACTAAATGCTGGAGTTCCTGTCGTGGCACAACAGAAACGAATCCGACTAGGAACCATGAGGTTGCGGGTTTGATCCCTGGCCTCGCTCAGTGGGTTAAGGATCCGGCGTTGCCGTGAGCTGTGGTGAGCTGTGGTGCAGATCGCAGACGTGGCTTGGATCCTGCGTTGCTGTGGCTGTGGTGTAGACCAGCAGCTGCAGCTCCAGTTAGACCCCTAGCCTGGGAACCTCTATATGCCTCTGATGTGGCCCTAAAAAAACGAAACAAAACAAAATAAATAAATAAATGAAATGTATTCACGGAAGCAGTAAAAACTACAGTGCTGACAGACACTTTGGTTGAGGAGGTATTTTTATTTTAATTCAATAAGTAACTTAAGGTTGAATTTCTTGCCATGAGCAGTATTTATCTTACTACAGTAATGGGTGTTATCAGTTATGTGAGCGATCTGGTGCTTCTTTTATAAAAACAATATTTCTTTTGTCATTAAACTGTACTTTCTTTAAAAAAAAAATGGCAGTTGGAATACGATGCTTATTGTTGTCAATATCTTAGGGCTGTTTGGCCTCCAGGTTTCCTCCGAATCTTTAAGGTAATATATTTTCCAAAAGTGTTTTAACATAGATATGTTTATTCTCGGCAATTTTATAGGTAATATGCGAGGTGTTTTTCCCAGCTTCAGAAAACGTACTTCAGAATTTGCCATCGTCCGTCCAAAGCAGAATGTTGAACAGCAGGTTAAAGGCTCAGTGTCACAGCCACTTAGACAGCCCGCCTCCTCCAGAGGAAGGCGGCAGTGCAGGGAGCTCTAAGGTAGGAAGTGCGTGTGTCTGTGCACGTGATTTTTTTTTTTGTCTTTTTGCCTTATTTGGGCCGCACCTGCGGCATATGGAGGCTCCCAGGCTAGGGGTCTAACAGGAGCTGTAGCCGCCGGCCTTCGCCACAGCCACAGCAACGCGGGATCCGAGCCGCGTCTGCAGCCTACACCACAGCTCACGGCAATGCCGGATTCTTAACCCACTGAGCAAGGCCGGGGATTGAACCTGTAACCTCATGGTTTCTAGTCGGATTCGTTAACCACTGAGCCACGACGGGAACTCCGTGATTTTTTTTTTTTAATTTATCAAAATATTTATTTGGGATATTTATCAAAATCCAACAACAGTATTTATGTTTGGTAGACTTTTGAAGCCATCAGGTCCTGGGTTTTTATTTGTTGGAAGATGTTTGATTCCTGATTCAATCTTTTTATTTACTGTTGATGTATTCAGATTTCTGTTTCTTCACGACTCACTCTTGATAAGTTGTATGCTTCTAGGAACTTATCCATTCTTCTCAAGTTCAGCATTATTCTCATACTAAATTATTCTCATAGCCAGACAAGCATACATGTCTGTTGCTGCTGCTTTTTTTTTTTTTTTTGTCTTTTGTTATTTTAGGGCCGCACCCGCGGCATGTGGAGGTTCCCAGGTTAGGGGTCAAATTGGAGCTATAGCTGCCAGCCTACACCACAGGTACAGCAACTCGAGATCCAAGCCACGACTGTGACTTACACCACAGCTCACGGCAATGCCAGATCATTAACCCACTGAGCAAGGCCAGGGATCGAACCCACAATCTCATGGTTCCTAGTCGGATTCGTTAACGACTGAGCCACGATGAGAACTCCATGTTGCTGCTTCTTTTATCCTGGTATCATTTTCTTTTATCCTAAGGCACTTCCTTTAGCAGTTCTGACACAGCAGGTCCACTGCTGACGAAGTCTCTTAGTTTTTCTTTGTCTCAAAATGTTTTTATTTGCCTTCACTTTTCAAAGATATTTTCGTTGCCCATAAAATTCTGGGTTGCCAGCTTTTTTTTTCCTTTTCTTTCAGGACTTTATGTCCATGTGATCTTGATTAAGCCATATGTCATTCCTTAATTTTGAACTGTTGAAAGTTATTCACACGGTGGCATTATGTTACCTAGAAGTACTTCTTGAGACCAGTTCTGGCTTCTCAACCTGAGGGTTGAAACTTGTAAAGGAAGTTGGAAATAATGAAAACTATTGAAGATTGAAAGAAACTTATTTTTTTTGTCTTTTTAGGGCCGCACCTGAGGCATATGGAGGTTTCCAGGCTAGGGGTCGAATTGGAGCTACAACTGCTGGCCTGTACCACAGCCACAGCCACTTGGGATCTACGACTTACCACAGCTCACTGCAACGCCGGATCCTTAATCCACTGAGCGAGGCCAGGGATCGAACCCGCATCCTCATGGATACTAGTTGGGTTTTGTTACCACTGAGCGACAGTGGGAACTCCCTGAAAGAAACTTTTAGAACGTCTCCAAGTGACCCAAAACATTGGAAGACTTGAAATCAGTTTGTCTTGGAGAGAGACAGCAGAGGGATGATTTGCATTTATGGAGGTTGATGTTCAGTTGATCTGTCACAGGCAGAAATTATTCCATATTTTACCATGAAAAGTGTAAAGTTCATCTTAGAAGTTAACAAATGAAACCAGTTCTGAAGGAAGAGTATAAACCCTCTTATTTTCCAAAGATTCCTAAGGAAGATTACTGCACGAATTTTTTTCTCATGTTGTAATTTTTTTAGTATTCCGAATTCTTTTTTCCTACTCAACCAGAATCCATCTGAGAAATCTGATGTGTTTAGAAGTACCGATTCTTCAGTTTTATATTTTATACTGGGGCTGCACTGCGAAGAAGATAAGAAAATGTTAGAAAGTATCCTTCCAGTGGTACCCAGCACTGGCTTAAAGAGACAGTTTCCAAATGACTTGGAGGATGCTCGTGACCTGAACGCACCTGGAAAAATTCCTAAAAAAGGTCAGTGAGCTATTTTGTCATGAAGTGTGTGACCCTAGAGTGATAGAATTCTGGCCAATATCCATTACGCTTTTTTTTGAGGGCCATGCCCACGGCGTGCAAAAGTTCCTGGGCCAGAGATTGAACCTGAGCCACAACAGTGACAATGACAAATCCTTAACAGGCCACCAGGGAACTTCCTATTCAGTATGCTTTTTAAAAATTCTACACAGGTGGTTTAAGATCAATGATGAAATAAATATATCACCTTTAAGATTATAAAACAGTTTAAATGGTTAATCCTTCAGGAAACTTCGCAGTCAAAAGCATCAGAGAAAACTGAGGTATAACTCTGATGTTTATGTGCACTTTCTGTGCAGATAAATTGTGACTATATTCAGTCAGTGCTCAGTATCCGTGGGTTCTGCATCCCTGAATTCAACCAACCACTGATTAAAAATATTTGGAAAAAAAAATTGCAGAAAGTACGGAAAAGCAAAACTTGATTTTGCCCTGTGTAGCAATATAGCATTTATATTCTATTTGCAACTATTTACATAGCATTTGCATGTATTAGGTATTTACATTAAGGCAGAAAGCAGGTTGCCTTTAAATTCTTAACCTTATGTGTTGTGCCTCTGAGCATTTTCTCCTTTTCTCTTTGTTTGCAGGAAACAAAAGTTCTTACGTTTAAAAACATGTTTTCAAATCCAAGCAAACTTCATTTACTGCGTTTCACTTTATTGCGCTTTGCAGATAGTGTTTTTTTTTTTTTTAACAAATTGAAAGTTTGTGGTGTACCTGTGTTGTCAGAAGGTGGTTAGCAATTTTTAGTAATAAACAATTTTTATTTAATATATATACCATTTTTAAGACATAATGCTATTGCATACTTATGGGGCTACAGTGTGGCATAAACATAACTTTTATATGCACCGAGAAACCAGAAGGATTTGCATGACTCCATTTATTTTAATGTTCACCTGATTGCAGTGGCCTGGAGCCAGCCCTCAGTATCCCTGAGCCATGCCTGTGTGTGGGAGGGTGTGTTTAGGTTATATGCAAACACTCTACCATTTTATAGAAGGAATTCCAGAATCGGGGATCTTGGTACCAGTGGGGGTCCTGGAACAAGTCCCCCAGGGACGTGGAGGGACTGCAGTCCTGTCAGTCCTGCCTGGGGTGACGTCACATTGGTGTCACACTTTACCCAGAGGAAATACAGGTACCGTGTGCTCGTGCTGTTACCCAGATTTGCATGTGTTGATTATGGCATTTAACTTTTTGTCAGAGGCAGATTCCTCACCGCAGAGGGACGTGAGCTGCAACTCAGGAGAAGGTGCAGCGCTCCCGATAGACGTGGCAGACTTCGAGTGTGCCCTCTGCATGAGGTAGGACGGCCCAATCTCCTCAAGGCTGAAAGATCCAGCCCTCCTGAATTTTGTGTCTTAAACGTAATGGGCTTTTCACTGACCGAGACATTGCATCTACCTCCCTAACGACTGGTTTATCTTCTAAAAAGCTGATAAGGAAGACAGCAAGGGAAAATGGATATAGGTGCTTTCTAGATTTCTTATGATAAAGTCAGTCAGTTACTTGAAAGTCTCTGTGGACATTTGTTGCTGAAAATGGGGATGTTTCCTCCAGGTTGCTCTTCGAGCCTGTCACTACGCCCTGTGGACACACCTTTTGTCTAAAATGCCTTGAGCGCTGCCTGGACCACGCACCACATTGTCCTTTGTGCAAAGAAAAACTTTCGGAAGTAAGTCCTTCTTGAGAACCGACAGTTCCGGCCGGCTCCCCTCCCCGCTGCTGATGCTCGTTCTGTGGATTGGCTTTCCTGCTACTTGTTCTTGTTAAGGCTGTCGGATTTCTCCAATCAGAGGAGGTCTTTCTCCCATCCCTCTGATTTCTCAGAAAATACGCGGGGGAAGTTTAGATGCAGAAACAGCTAAATTTCAAGGAGATTTTTCAGGCCCAAGTTATAGTTGAGATAGACTGAAAAGAGCTAATGAGTGATTCCGTGCAAGGTACACATGGATTGCCAGTGTTCCAGAAATGAGACTATAATAAAGCAAAATTCAGACTCATACTCTGGGCTTTCTTGAATGCAGAAATCATTCCTGAGCTTGGACTTCCGCACAGGCATTACCATAAACGTGAACTATCCATTATCTGTGTATCTGCAGAAGTCTTGGTTAACATAATGACAGGTCAGGCCAATTTCATTGTCTTGCTCTCCGCTAAAACGAAAGCAGAAGCTAACAGTTTGTAAAACGCTTAGTCATTAATAACGGTAGTTGTGAGGTAGTGTTGCGGATGAAGCAACCCTTGTTTCTGCTGGTTCGTCTCTTACCGAGGTTCTCAAGTGCAGCTGTTGCCAGAGGTTGAATTCCAACTTCTCAGTCAGGCATAGTGATCTTTGGAGCTTGTTTACATGCACTAAAGCGAAACGTGGCAGTGTGTCCAGGACTCACCCGACGTAAGTGTGTTATTACGTAGAGCCGGCCCACGCTCGGAAAGGCAGCAAGTGGCCAAAACGCTGCAGGGTGTTGAAACTACCAGGTCTGGGGTCCCAGCCGTGCCATGGTGGCTCCCTTAACTTCAGAGACCCCAGACTTTATGAGCGCGGGGTAGACAGTACCTATAGGATGGAGCAGTAAGCCTCCCTTAACTTACAGGTATATTAGGATGTCTCTGAAAAAGAGCTGTTCCTTGCAAATTTGTGTGCCCGAGATAAAGTCAGTGCAGAGATTTTTATCACGCACACTCAGTAATAGTTCTTCCGCCATCTGTGACCCTGCAGCCCGCCGATCCTAGCATTATTAAAATTCAATTTCCACCCTCCTTGCCCCTCACATCCAACTTTTTTTTTAAATTTAATTTTTATTTTATATTGGACTAGTTTATTTACACACATCCAGCTTTAATTCCTTGGTCCCTCACAGCTTTTCTCAGTCCAAATAAAGTCAGCTCTTGGGTTTTGGTGAGTGTCTGTGTAAGAAACACAGCAGAGCCAGAGAACACCCAGGGAAAACCGGGAAATGGGTTTCAGTGTAAATCCACAACCTTAAATCTGAGTTGCAGATCGTTATTAATCATTCCCGCTGTGCTTCTCTTGTCACTTCAGCCTCCAAGGTGTTATTTCGTAAATAGGAAAATAATCTCTCCCAACACCTCCTTATTCCCCGTCTCCTCCCTGACTTTGTGACACTTGCCAGCAAGGCTGGAGTGCCTCCTCCTCCTCCAGGCAAACCCCTCCTCCTGTGCTCCCCCCCAGGGTTGACCTCCCTGCTCTCACCCCCTCCCTTTTCTCTCCCAACACCCCACCCCACCCCCTTGTTGACCCTTGACCCAGAAGAGGGCACTTGGTCCTTGAGAATGAATTACCACGTGGTAATAATTTAACATTTTCTTTTGTTACAGTTGTTGGCAAGCAGAAATTTTAATATAACCAGTCTGGCCGAAGAATTAATATTTCGCTATCTGTCGGATGAACTGTCTGACAGGAAGAGAATTTATGACGAGGAGATGACGGAGCTGTCAGAGTGAGTCCTTGTGCTCCCAGTGCTTGGTGTTGAGTTCAGGTCAGAGCAGAAAGCCCTCGTTAACCTCACAGCCTCAGGTTTCTCCCCCCTTGGCAGAGAAAGAAAAAAAGAATGATCCCAAAGAGTTTATGGAAATTTAACTGAAAAGGTTGTAAGAAATGTTTCAAAAATGTGCTTTGACCAAATTATGTGGTTGCTTTTTGTATCTCAATAAGCAGTATTGAATTTTTCAGAAGTGAAAAGGCATGGTACGTAGAAACAGAAGGGAATTATTATGACTCAAGATAAACTTGATAGTTGTTTTTCCTCTTTTAAAATGATTAAAGTTTTGGGTTGTAGTAACCCGAACATATTGAGATTCCTTTTTTTTCCTTTTTTTAGGTCCACACCTGTGGCATAAGGAGGTTCCCAGGCTAAAGGTTGAATCGGAGCTATAGCCACTGGCCCACAACACAGCCACAGCAACGCCAGATCCAAGCCATGTCTGCGACCTACACCCACAGCTCACGGCAACACCGGATCCTTAACCCACTGAGTAAGACCAGGGACCGAAACTGCGTCCTCATGGTTGCTAGTCAGATTCATTTCTGCAGAGCCACGACAGGAACTCCGGACATACTGAGATTCTTATCATTCATCTCTTTTTATCTAGAACTCATTACCTTTGACTACTTTATAGATTGTACTTTCATCAGAATTTACTTTTATTGATATATAATTGATATTCAACATTGTATTAGCTTCAGGTGTCCAGTATGAGTTGATATTTATGTATATTGTGAAATGATTACAATAAATCTAGTTAACATTTATCACCAGGTATGGTTACATTTTCTGTTTTTTTCTCTTTATAGGGTCGCACCAACAGCAAATGGAAGTCCCCAGGCTAGGGGTCGAATGGGAGCTGCACCTGCTCACTTACACCGCAGCCATAGCAATGTGGGATCCGAGCCACGTCTTTGACCTATACCGCAGCTCACGGCAACACTGGATCCAAAGCTTAAACCCACCAAGCGAGGCCAGGGATCAGACCCGTATCCTCATGGATACTAGTAGGGTTCCCAAACTGCTGAGCCACAATGGGAACTCCCAATTTTTTTTTTTTTTGCCTTATCTAGGGCCGCACCCGCGGCATGTGAAAGTTCCCAGGCTAGGGGTCTAACAGGAGCTGTAGCTGCCGGCCTTCGCCACAGCCACAGCAACACGGGATCCAAGCCACATCTGCAACCTACACCACAGCTCATGGCAATGCTGGTTCCTTAACCCACTGAGCAAGGTCAGGGATAGAACCTGCAACCTCATGGTTCCTAGTCAGATTCGTTAACCACTGAGCCACGATGGGAACGCCCCAATTTTTTTTTCTTACGATAACTTTTAAGACCTACTCTTAGCAACTTTCAGACATGCAACATAGTATTGTTAACTGGAGTCACCATGCTGTCTGTTACATCCCCAGGACTGACTTAGTAACTGCAAGTTTGTACCTTTGGACCCATCTCATCCCGTGTCCCCCACCTTGGGCAGCCCAATCTGTATTTCTGAGCTTGGTTGTGTTTATTTATAGATTCCACACATAAATGAGGACAAAAAGCATTTGTCTGTCTCTGTCGGAGTTATGTCACCCAGCACAGAGCCCTCAAGGTCATCGGGGTGTTTTTGTAGTGGTCATTTGTAAGCACATTCTCTCTCGTCAGATTATACAAGAGGGCTTGGCAGGAAACGAGGGTCAGCTGGCGGCTGTGCTCATGCTGTGGCCCCTGGCTTTCCTTTCCTGCTTAGCAGGCCCGAGGGTGTTGTTTTGGAAATAAGCAAATTGCCGTTGGCTAGCTTTTGCTGTTTTACAGCGACCAGCGCTCCCTTCCGTTTCTGATGGCTCCCACGTCTCAGTTACTGTTTCTCTCACCCTGCAGTCTGACCAGAGATGTCCCCATCTTTGTGTGCGCCATGGCCTTCCCCACTGTCCCCTGTCCCCTCCACGTCTTCGAGCCCCGCTATCGGCTTATGATCAGAAGATGCATGGAAACTGGCACCAAACGGTTTGGCATGTGTTTATCTGCTGAACACGCAGGGTAAGAGTCGCCCGCCTCCGAAGGAAGGGTCCTGATTAAACGCATCATTTGCCATTTCTCTTGAAGAACAATTCAAGAGGATGTTGAAAATCTCTAGTGGTTCCTCTTATAATAAAGTATAAGTCCAGGGCCTTTCAGGATGTGATCCCAGCCTTCTTTCCAGCCTCCTCGGCTCCTCCGTCCTTTCAAACATCCTACGTGCTAGTCCACTGCCATATTACTTGCCTTTATCCAAGTATTTCTCCAGATATGGGCCGCGTTGTGATGCTGCCATGCTTCCCTCTGCCTTCCCTTCTAGCACGTCATCATACAGACAATTCTGGTCCAGCTTTTCAGGTCTAAAAAATTGTTACATCTTCCATGAAACCTTTATTGACTCAGCCAGAAAACTTTCAGTCTTAGGAAAACCCACGGCACTTGGTTTTTACCTCTCTTTGTTTTGCATCCTCTGTCTGGGGAAGATGCTCCAGATGAGCAGGCAGCCCCCCTCCAAGGCCTGCTTTGGGAACTCTGGGTCCTTCCCACCTCTTGGCCTCCTGATCCCCTAGGGCTTTGTTGTTACGGCGTGGTCCTGACGAGGTCACTGCATCCAGGTTCTAGCTGGTGCTTGTAGGGGATTCCAGCCCAGGTCTCTGCTGCTCACACCTGCTGCAAAGGAGGCTGGGAAATGTTCATCCAGACACCCAGGAGGGAGGGGAGAATGGATGTCTGGGGCCACCGGCTAGGCTAGTTTCCACCATCTACACTTAGGAACAGATCGTGAAGATGTGTGCAGGACCTTTATGGAGAAAAGTCTACCACTGTATTGAAAGATGTTCGGGAATGGACAGAAACGCCACATTCGTGGGTGCTTAGATCAGTGTCCCCGAGAGATGTTCGTTTTGCTCCAGTTTGGTCTGTAAATCAAAGGTCATTCTGGTCTGCACCCCAAGACGGCTTTTTCAAGGGATCGCTCAAGCTGATTTTCGAACCCCCGCGTTAAGGCAGCAGACCAGGACTGTGATGGTTTTGAGGAAAGCCCGCTGAGCAAGACGGGAGAGCATTCCTTCAAGTGCACGTAGGCAGACCTTTCAAACAGACCTTAGCGATAAGAAGTGGTCTGCTCGTATATAGACTCCAAGTTTATATATGATTTTGTGAGAAAAGGCAAAACCACTCAATAAGAGGTACTCAGACAGTTGGTGGGTGGTCCAAACAGGAAAGGAAATTTCTTCCCTGCCTTACACTGTACACGCCGGTACGTGCTCCCTGTGAGACGTGAAAACAAAATACTAAAAAATTTGAGATAAAATATTGGGGACTGTCTTTATAATTAGGAATAGGGAAAGGTTTTTTTCTTTTTAGGGCTGCACCTGTGGCATATGGAAGTTCCCAGGGTAGGGTTCGAATTGGAGCTGCAGCTGCCGGCCTACACCACAGCCACAGCAACGTGGGATCTGAGCTGCATCTGTGACCTATACCACAGCTCACAGCAACGCCAGATCCTTAACACACTGAGGGAGGCCAGGGATCAAACCTGCATGTGTATGGATCCTAGTTGGGTTCGTTAACCACCGAGCCACATAGGGAACTCCAAAAGGTTTTTTTCTTAACCCAAGAGACTGAGAGTGCTAGCATAGAGGAGGAGGTGAATAAATACGAATACATCAAAATGAGTCATCACAGCATAAGCAGAGTGAAAACATGAGTTCTGGAAGTCCCCCTTCCATTGAGGATACGGGTCACGCAGACTAGATTAACTCCAGATAAAGTATAGAATACATGCTTCTTGAACCCGTCAAAGCGCAGGTTGCTCAGGCTAACAGAGGCCAGATGGGTCGTGTAGGGAGAGCAGACGGGGGCCCTGGCTCACCTGGGGCCGAGCCCGGGGGAGGCACAGGTGAGAGGGAGGATGCCGCGAGTCTTGGGACAGATTCTGATGGCCTCGTGTGGGCCAACACGGGAGCCTCGAGCCCCGGAGCCGCGGACTCTGCGGCTGAGACAGACTTGGGAGGAGCCGGCCCTGGAAGGCTGAGCCCCGCGTGTGGGGCAGCGAGCCTCCCCCGACAGGGCTCTTCAGGGCACCGCATGCGTGTCCCTGCCGAGGAGACGCACCCTCACGTGAGCAGGAAGAGAGTACTGGCCATCCCGGTAGCGGCGTTAGGGCTGTGCAGGTGGCTGACCTGGGCGTCTCGCTCAGACTTCACAGAGTTGTGGGTGTGTGAAGTTGCTGGCTTTAGAATCAGACCGCCTTGGGTTGTGACCTTTGCCCCCGGTCCTCCTGTGGCCTTAGATGGGTTGTTGAGTTGTTCTGAGCCTCCGTGTTTCCGTGAGGTGTGGACGAGCATGTGCGATAAACTCCTGTGTAACGCTGGCCACGGCGTGGGCACGGCCGGTACCTCAGGACACCGGCATCAGTTAGAACCGTGACAGGGTGGGATCAGGTGGGAGAGCTTTGCAGTGAGGACACAAGTGGCCCAGGCAAGTGTCTGGGGCAGTCCCTGCCTGTGGGGACAGGTGGGGAGGCAGGCCTTGTCAGGGAGGGCGAAGGGGGGCAGCGGGGTTGTGGGTCGGCGACTGGTCAGCAAGTGACAGCAAGGCGATGTCACCGGGGCGGTATCATTGAATCGGTGGGGTTTGGAGGCTGGACCGGGGAGACGGGAGATGAAGGCAGTGGTTGGAGCTGACTTTCCCAGGCCACGTGCTCTCCGGACCCCGATGATGCCTGAGCTGAGGGGGTGAGGGGCTGTGCAGGGTCCAGCTCCCCATCCTGCCGGCCTGAATGGCTGGGGCGAGAGTGCAGTGTCCCTGCAGGCCCCCCACGCCCACCCGTGTGTAACGGGAGGAGTCATCTGCTGGTGTCCTTTGGAGAAAAGACCCTTGCTTCTCTGCTGTGGGGGCGCTGTTCGCTTTGTTTAGCTTTTGATTCCTTCAAGACCCAGGCTTTTGCCTAGGCAGAAGTAAAGACCTTCCTGGATTCCGTTCTGTTCTATTCTGTTCCTTCCCGTTCTGTTCATTTTTTTTTTTTTTTGTCTTTTTAGGGCCACACCCGCAGCATATGGAAGTTCCCAGGCTAGGACCAGAGCTACAGCTGCTGGTCAAATTGGAGCCATAGCAATGTGGGATCCAAGCCGAGTCTGTGACCCACACCACAGCTCATGGCAGTGCTGGATCCTTTATCCACTGTGTGGGGCCAGGGATCCAGTTTGAGTCCTCATGGATTCTAGTCGGGTTCGTTGCCGCCGAGCCACGATGGAACTCCATCTTCCTGCATTTTAAAAAGTCACAGTCGTTTCTTCCGGCTGTCCCGTCCCGCCAGGATTTCGGAGTATGGCTGCATGCTGGAGATTAAGGACGTCAGGACCTTTCCCGATGGGAGTTCTGTCGTGGACGCCATTGGGATTAGCAGGTTCCGAGTTTTAAGCCACCGCCACAGAGACGGCTACAACACGGCAGACATCGAGTATCTTGAAGATGAAAAGGTAAGGCTGGTTTTACTGGTGTAGATAGAGGTCCTTCACCTCGTTTCCCTCTGCTTTGTGGGGAGGCCAGATCAGGTCGTTACTGGCTCTCTTCTAGATTTCCTCCTTAAGTTGTTGTTAATTATTTTTTGTCTTTTTAGGGCCACACCTGTGGCATATGGAGGTTCCCAGGCTAGGGGTCAAATCAGAGCTGTAGCTGCTGGCCGTGGCCTAACAACTCGAGATCTGAGCGTATCTGCGACCTACACCACAGCTCATGGCAACGCCGGATCCTTAACCCACTGAGTGAGGCCAGGGATTGAACCCATGTCCTCATGGGTGCTAGTCAGATTTGTTTCTGCTGAGCCACGAAGGGAACTGTGTAAGTTACTTACTATCTCAGGATTTTTACCCGAGTTGGAACTGGTGGAGAGACCCTCCCTTTCTGAAAACGTGACCGCCACACGTTGCAAAATGGGTTTGTGAGTCATCATTTTGATGTTCCGTTCCAGGGTTTGGAAGACCTTGTCTGTAAAGGGCTGCACAGTAGGTATGGCGACTTTCCAGGTCACGTGGCCTCTGTCGCAGCTTCTCAGCTCTGCTGTAGCACAGATGCAGCCACAGATGAGACATAAATGAGGCAGCACGATTGGTTTGCAGTAAAGTGCCATGGGCAAACACAGCAAGTGGGATCTGACTTGCAGGTGGCTGTCCATCCCTGTTCTTGATGCTGGTTTTGGTTCAGGATGAGACATAGTATAAAACACTGGTGCTTAAAAGTACCTCCTAAAGCTACGTGTTAATGATTTGGCTCTCTTACCCTTTCAGGAGTCTTTACTTGTCTAATAGAGGTATCAGAGCACGTATTTTGACAGACTGGCAAAATGTTTTGAAAGGATTTGAGAATCCTTCCCTGCTCGTCTTTAATCATTAGTTGCCCCAAATAAGAAACAGCTCACTTGCCTGTCTGCAGATGAATAGATAAACAGATTGTTGTGACTTATACAAGACAACTGCCTGGCGGTAAGAGCGAACTTCTGACACGCAGAACCACACGGATGCATCTCTCAGACATGGTCTCCTAAACCGAAGATGCTAGACGCACAGAAAGTACACACTGGGTGACCCAGCTTAGGCTCTCCCAAGAATAGGCGTAACTAGTCCATGGTGATGGGTCAGGGAGCGGCTTCGGGGCAGAGCTGTGCTGTACGGGAAGGGGGTGGGGGGCCCTGCTAGGAAACGGAAATGCCCTCCGTCCTGGTCAAGACGGTGGCTGTGCTGGAGTGTATTGTTGGCGACGCTCTGAGCCCACAGTTGAGAACGGTGCTTTCTTGGTATGTAAAGCACGCTGCAAACAAAAGCGTTAAAAATTACTATAGGGAGGAAACCCTCAGAGTGACTGGAACTCTCTTTCGAATTCTAAGGTCCACATTTCCGGGGCTTCTTCAGCTCTCTCACATCCTGCTGAAAGGCTCTTTGGGGACAGATACACTTTTGTGACACCTGTGAGCGGTCACAGCCGTACCCGTGGGGCCAGCTCTGTCCTTTTTTTCCAGCTGCTGTTTCTGGTCATCTGTGGGCACCAGGCCCCTGGGGGCAGAGGGCAGAATGCAGCGGCGAGACGGGCCCCCAGGGTCCTAGGCCTCGAAGAAGGTGACAGAATGTGATGGCACTCAGGGTCCCTCTGCTGTGCGGACAACAGAGCTGTTAAGAGTTTTCTCTGACAGCCGTTGAAGATCATGACTTTGGTGTCTGTGTGTGTTTTAAAATGGTAACTTAAATAGCTACAACATGAAATCATTTTTAGTTTTTCTTAAAAAGGAAAACCCTCCACTCTGTGTGAATACTGGGTCTGTAGAAAGCCAATTGAGGATAGTTATGTGCTGTACCCCCTTATGCCCCAGTTCACCCTGATTTTCATAAATGCTCTCGTTTTATAGCCAGGAAGGGCCTTCGTGATTTAGTTCCATTTTACAGATGAGAAAATCCTGTCCTCAGGAGGCCGCGTAACTGGCTAACATTCCCATACGAGAGGCAGCGATGAAGCCAGAACAAACCTGGGCCCCTCGTCCCCTGCCCGGTGCTGCTCCCACCAGGCGTCCTCAGCAGAACCGAGCGGCGCTGGGCAGCGAGATGGGCACCGGGAGGGGGTGTGGTCCGTCTAAGGGCTTAGGGCCTCCTGGGGGCATGAGGCTCAGGCCATGCACTGTCACTGTAGCATGTCCTTTGGAATATCGTTTGGTGACATGGAATACAGTTTTAAAAGGTCTCAACTCTTTGACTTGTTAACTCTGCTTCAGGGACTCTATCCTGAAGAAATGTCAGCCCCTTCTCTCACACACAAGGAAAGCCACCTTTGTATGAGTATTTATGTTCCTTGTGTTATTTTAAAATCTGTATTATGTGAAGGATCGAGTGAATTATGGTGTCTCTCAAATACAGGGTTGTGTGTTGCCCTGGAAAATGATTCATAATAACATCAGACCTGTGTTGTATCAAGAGAAACATCTGGGCGTCACAGATGGACAGACAGGGTAGCTTGAGCTCCACAGTGTAACGAAAGTGAGGATTTCTGGGTTGGGCACATATTGAGCTGATAAAACACTAATGAGTTGCCTGG
The DNA here is from genome assembly GCA_004024745.2 of Catagonus wagneri. Classification (NCBI taxonomy): domain Eukaryota; kingdom Metazoa; phylum Chordata; class Mammalia; order Artiodactyla; family Tayassuidae; genus Catagonus; species Catagonus wagneri. Next base: position 2,840,397 of record PVHT020003144.1, on the reverse strand, counting down.
TGGCCTTGCGGTTAAGGGTTTCACGTGGTCACTGCTGTGGCGCGGGTTCGATCCATGGCCCGGGAACTTTTGCATGCCACAGGTGCAGCCAACAACAACAACAAAAAACCCACTTAGAAATTATTCAAGTGCCAGGAATGCACCCAGAGGACGTGGCCACGGCACTGTTTTCGGGTACCTGTGTGTTGGGGTGCGGGTGTGGCGGTGGATCTCTGAGAAGGTCCGTCTTTCTCCTCCCTCAGGTGGAAGGTCCAGAGTATGAAGAACTCGCCAGCCTTCACGATTCCGTGTATCACCAGTCCGTGTCCTGGTTCACCTCGCTGCAGGATCATATGAAAGAACAAATTTTAAGCCATTTTGGGTTAATGCCAGACAGGGACCCCGAGCCGCAGGTATGCTGTCCCCGCCCCGCGGTGCTGTTCCGTGCCGCCGCCGGGGGGCGCTGACACAGGGCGCCCCTGGAGGGCCTGGCGTTTCCTGCCGTGCTCTCGATTCCGTCCGATCGCCAGCGAGCCGGTTCACGGATCAGTAGCCCCAGGAAGCACCTGATGGGTAGCGAGTGTGCCTTTGGGAGCAGGGTGGTAAATGCCTTCTCAGGAACACGGCGTGAAGGTGAATCTTTTCTCTCAGGAATCGGTTTTTTCTGACGGGCTGCCCGCCTTTGCGCTTCTCCCGCCCCCGCGGGAAGACACGGCGGTCACCTCACTTAACTGGCAGGAACCCTCCGCGTTTCGCTCAGCTGCTGCCTTGCACCCAGTGAGCAGGTGTGGGCTAAGCAAAGAGAAAGTTCCCGAAAGCTCGTCCAGTTAGAAGCGTCCCTAGCCATCTGTCCTGTCAGCGTCACCGGCTTCCTCCGGTGTTCCCAGGAGCACTTTCAGTGACGCTGGTTCAGGTGGTCAATGGGCCTCTGGTCTGTGACGCATTCCTGAGTGCGAGGCCGCCTCTGCCCTGCCTTTAGGTGACAGAGCCAGGCCAGGGGGAGGGGGTTTGGGCTGGTGACGGAGAGTATAGGTAGCTCGTCCTGTCCTGGCGCGGGGTTGGGGAGGGGGCTCAGGGCCGGGTCTCAGCAGGTTTAAGGTAAGATGAAGTGGCTTTCGTAACTTTTCCATCTGTTTTTATATTCTTTTTCTCTCTCTTGAGGGCTTCCGTCTTCTCCCCGCACTTGAGTTCTGTCTTTTCCAAACTCAGGACAGTGCTCTCAGCTGAAACCTGCCCCTGAGCCCTTCCCCACCCTCCACTCTGTGGTAACCCCTCTTCCTCCTGTTGTGTGGCCCGGATTCAGAAAGCGGGGTGATTAGAGTAACTTGGTTATGGCATGAGCCATTGTTTTTTACCAGTAATTTTTGTTTATCAGCTCAGTCTCTCTTGCAGTTCCTGTTGTGGCACAGCAGGTTATGGACCCAACTAGTATCCACGAAGACGCGGGTTTGATCCCTGGCCTCTCTCAGTGGGTTGGGGTTCCGATGTTGCCGTGAGCCGTGGTGTAGGTCGCAGACAAGTGTCAGCTCTGGCGTGGCTGTGGCTGTGGTGTGGGCCGGCAACTGCAGCTCCAGTTCCACCCCTAGCCTGGAAACTTCCATATGCTGCAGGTGCAGCTTTAAAAAAAGGGGGCACCCCCCCCCTCAGTTTATCTCTAATTGTAACGCATCACACAAACGCAGCAGCTTCAAACAGACATCTGTGGCCAAACAGCTCCAGAGGTCAGAGGTCCAGCACAGCTCTCCTGAGGCTGTACTGGAGGCCATGGCGAGACTCGATCCCCTTCTGGAGGTTCTGGGGCAGAACCGTTCCCTGACCTTTTTCTGGCTGCTGCCATTCCCTGGCTCTTCCTTCCTTCATCCTCCCCCTCCAGGCCAGCAGCTCTGCCTCTCTCTGCCCTCCCTCTGTGGTCACACGTCCCTCTGACCGTAGCCCAGGGAAGCCGTCTGTTTGAAGGGCCCGCTTGTGTGCCGAGACTGGCCTCCGCATTAAGCCTGTAACTCAGCTTCTCCCTGCTCTGTAGATGAGGGGAGCGGGGACGGTGAGTCGCATGGGAGGTCATTTCTTTCCACGCCTGTGCCTTCCTTGAAGAGGAGGCTGGTGCCTTGCGTGTGGTGACATGGGCTGCCCGTGCGCTCTGATCACTCCCCAAGCAGAGGTGACACCAGAGCCATCTAGTTCCCTGGTTCCCACTTTGGATCCCACTTGCCTTTGGAGTGGGAACGCAGAAGAGATCACAGTACTGGGGGCCAAGGCCTGGATGTTTCGGTTCCAGCACCAGGAATGTTGAGAACAACTCTGAGTATATATAATTAATAATAACTCTTTATGTATGTATTCAACAACTCAAATATATGTGTATTTTATACATATGTATATTTGTCAAGTAGATTTTATTATGATTATTATTATTTTTTAACTTCTCAAGGCCACACCTTTGGCATATGGAGGTTCCCAGGCTAGGGGTCATATTGGAACTGCAGCTGCTGGCCTACACCACAGCCAGAGCAACACGGGATCCAAGCCGCATCTGCGACCTACACCACAGCTCGCAGCGACACGGGATCCTTAACCCACTGAGCAAGGCCAGGGATCGAACCTGCGTCCTCATGGTTCCTAGTTGAGCCACAATGGGAACCACACATCTACTACTAGATTTATCTCCTTATAGGACCCAAACACGTACACACGCTACACATGTACACATGCTCTTGGCTTTATAAATATTTTGCTTTACATAGCGTATTTAAAGCTTAAAAAAACAATGCCACAGAACGTTAGACAGTAGAGGTAAAAATTATGATCCCCTCTTCTCGCTGGCCATAGGCTCTGAAGCAGAGCTTCGAGAGAACAAGAGTGGCTGAATTCACAAAGGATTTCCCAGTGGAAGATGCTTCTCTTTGCAAATTCCTCCATTTGTGAACACCGCCCTACCCCGTGTCCGCGTGTTACACAGAGTAAACTTAGTGTTTTGAGGGCTGAATAAATGGTGAAGTAGACCTAAAATCGAAAGTGGCACTTAACCCTTGCTCACATGTCTGTGGGTGAAACAAACGACGGTGCTGGGGGAGCAGGCCTGTCTCTTGGGCGCTAATTCTGTGTTTTCTTTGCACTTCTCTCCCAGAGCAATCCTAGCGGTCCTGCGTGGTCCTGGTGGATCCTGGCGGTGTTGCCGCTGGAACGGAAGGCACAGCTGGCCATCCTCGGCATGACGTCACTGAGGGAGCGTCTGCTCGCCATCCGGCGAATTTTAGTCATCATCACGCGTAAGATGAATAGTCGGCAAGAGCTGGTTAATAGCAGGGAGAGAAATAATTGATTTTCTCCGTCAAGGCTGCTGGAAGCCCCTGGGTTTTTAGGAGGGGTGCCAGGTATGGATGAGTAGCCCCCATCCACTGTGCGTTGTAAAATGCTTGTCGATAGAGTTACAAAACGGAACGCTTAGCAAACGTTGACTCCAGCTCGGAAGTTCAAAGTCTTTGCCTGGCAGACTCTGTATAGATTTGCACTGAAATTTGAACAGAGCCCGTGGTTGGAAAACAACCGAAAAACAAAATCTCTCTGAAACCAGATGCTTCTGGTGTACAGAGTCTTGGGAGTCGGGGCAGGGGGGGATCCAGATGGTGGAAAGTGGTTTAGGTTTTACAAGAAAAAAGAGACACCCTTCCTAGTGAGGGAATCTTGCTTCTCCCAATGGGAACAGCATGCTTTTCCCAGTGGGAATAGCATGCCTCACTGGATAGATTGTAAGAGGGAAAAAGCACGTTTTTATCTGGAATCCTATTTCTCTGAGTGAATAGATGCTAACCGAAAACGTGATTTTAGGCTTACTGTGAAGCTGTCTGTGAAGCTGAGGCATCCAGCCATCGTCCCTTGCCGGGGCTGAAGTCAGTCCTTCCCTGAGAAGTAGTAGAGAGCCAGATAGAACTGTGTTTTTTGTGTCCTGTGGTAGTTCAAACCTTGAAAATTGCATGTCGTGATTAAATGAATTTCAAAATACAAGAAGGTGTCCCATGGATCTAGAACCATCAGAAAACTATGTAGTTGAATTGAGGATATGTATTTACACACACTCATAATAAAGAGTGAATAAAGGGAGCTACCGCTGTGCGTGCGTTGGGATGTTGAGAACACGGCTGAAATAGTGCGAAGAACCCCTCGCAGCTATAACCCTGTCTCATTGATGTAGTGCCTGTAAAGCATTTAGGAGACAGCCAACTTTCTATTCAGATTTGTCTTGGAAATGAGGCCTGTTCGTAAATTTCAGTTCACCATTCATACACCATATAGGAAGACTTTAAAAAGGTGCTATGAAATGGGTATCTATTTATTCCAGGAAAACGTACCAGGGGAATATACAGGGCGGTGGCGGGGGTGGGGGGACAGGTATGGAATGTAAGTATTTGCTAAGTTTTTCCTCCAATCCCAGCCTAAAGAGTCTTTCTCTCTCTCTCTCTCTCTCTTTTTTTTTTTTCCTGGAAGTTTTATAATGATGAGACCAGTGTTACCTATTTAAAAAAAAAATCATGTGACTTCTATCCTCTAGCCCATTTTGGTGATATTAATTGGAAAAACCATTTGAACCTGAGGTCTTGAATCTTTCTGTGGCCCAAGAGTTGGTACAGTTAGTTGGCTTCTTGGCCTGTGACGTGGATATTCTTAACTCAGAAATGAGGAGAACCAGACTAGAGACCACAGCTGTGAGTTTTGGTTTATTCACTCAAGGGATGAGTTTTTAAGAATATGTTTAATGATACTGAATGTTGGTGCTTTATCAACCCATCAAGCATTTTATTATTAGAAAGACTCCGTAAATCATGTTTGTTTCTAATTGTAGTTTTCAGTGGCTGAAATTCAGCTTCATCCTGGGAGTGAGTAAATTCTGTTCTTGTGTAAATTAGTCACAAAGAAAAAATTGGAAAGTATTTTCCAGTCAGATGTTCCCAGTGCCTCGCATATTGTCATTCTCAAGTCTCACCTTGAACATGGTTTAGAGGTAATTTGGCCAAGTGATTTCTAAAGTATTTTATTACTTCATGCATTGACAAGACTATTCACCATTTTTAGGCACCGTATCCTAACTTTTGATCATCTAAAAGAAAGCAAAAGTGCATCTAGGATGCCAGAGACCTTTGTTAGAAATGGTTCTTGACCGCGGGTAAGCATTGACTATGCTCCTCTTTCTCTTTTGGAAGACCTTTTTCTGCCTTAAAACCGTATCATTGCTGTTTCCACATGGAGGTGTCGAGATAACCACAGTATGATCAGTTTCTCCAGGAGCTTTCCCAAAGATAGTTCTCTGTGTTCAGAGCGTTAGGGCTTCCCCATAGCAGTCGTGTGCGATTGCTTTCTCACCTCACTCTCGAAATGACCTTAGTTCTTTAACCAGAATCTTTCAGTTATCTCTTCTGACTGTCTGGCACCTTCTGAGTAATCATCTTATTCTAAGCGTGCTCAGCAGTAGTGATGCAGACTACAGCAACAGAAGGTTTTATTTGTTTATTTTTTTTTTATTTTGCTTCTTAGGGCCGCACCCACAGCATATGGAGGTTCCCACCCTAGGGGTCGAGTCAGAGCTCTAGCCGCGGGCCTGCGCCACAGCCACAGCAACATGGGATCTGAGCCGCATCTGCGACCTACACCACAGCTCATGGCAACGCCGAATCCTTAACCCAGTGAGCGAGGCTAGAGAACAAACCTGCATCCTCATGGGTAACAGTTGGATTCACTTCCGCTGCACCACAGCGGGAACTCCCAGAGGTTTTTATTGTTTCTGTTTTCAGACCCCAACAGGAGTTGACTACTGTCGTTTCATGCGCTGTCCAGCATCACGCCTCCCTATTGTGCAAAACAGGAAGAGATTGGTGTTTCCTGAGCACTTAGGTCACATTATTTATCATGAACTCGAATGAAGGAAGCAATATCCCAAGTCATGTTAGGCAGAAAGCTTCCTTTGACGCACATAAAAAATGAAAGAAAAAAAAAAAATCCCGAATTGGGTTTGTGACAGATCCAGCTAAAACAGAGTGGTCCCTCCCTCCCCCTTCCTGCCTGTTTTTTTTTTAATAACAGAGATGTCATTTCTAAGGATGTCTCAGAAAAATAATGTAATGTCTTGTTCAAAGTCAGAGCATTCCAGTATTAATTTTACAGAAGCTGTTCTGACCCTAATGCTTGCGTTAGATCAGAATGAAAATGGAACCTACTTAGAGTGATAGATGTGTGTGGGATAATTTTTCTTCTTTAGGTTTAGCACCTGCAGTACAGCACGCTCTGTTAGGTATTTTTCCATTCACTCTCCTAAGTGGCTTGACTCATAATTCCATCCCTGTCTGAAATGCAGCTGATATCCTGACAGGCAGTATTCTGAGAGCCCGTGAGATTTGGGGGCGGAGGGGGTGGATCTTATTTTTTCATGTGTCCCTGTCTTCTGAATTAAGAATTCTTTGAAAATTCCAAATTAAGACAATTAAAAATTTTCAGGTTTATCTGTGCAAGCATAAGTTTGAACCAGTTCATAAGCCAGATTTTGGAATGTTACCCTGTTTTTATAACCACAAAGGTGTCCTTTCTTAAATTGCCCTTCCCACCCAAACCAAGAAACACCAAATATTGAATAAGTTGTATCTCAGCTCTTAATGTATGTCAAGTCTTACCACAGGACTTTTGAATCATCAAGAAACAAACTTATTAGGTGGTAGAATTGCTGTGAACCATGATACTATCATTTTGTCGTAAAAGTTTTGGAACATTGGCAATTAATACAATCAACTGACCTGGCCTGCCTGACCTAGCTGTATGACATAAAGTCATTATGATTCATAAGCTGCTTTTAAAAAGTGTTCATCTGTTTCTTTCCCTTTCTTTTTTAATGTTGTCTTCCACCACTTAAATTACTGTTTAAAACTTAGATGCTGTCTTTCAAATAATAATAAAAAAATATATTGGAGCTCCCGCTGTGGCACAGCAGGATCGGCAGCTTCTTGGTAGTCGTGAGATGCGGGTTCAATCCCCGGCCTCATCCAGTGGGTTAAGGATCCGGTGTTGCCGTGAGCTGTGGTGTAGGTCACAGATGCAGCTTGGATCCCGTGTTGCCGTGGCTGTGGTGTAGGCCGGTGGCTGTAGCTCCTCTTAGACCCCTAGCCTGGGAACCCCCACATGCCGCAGGTCCGGGCCTAAAAAAAAAAAAAGAAACCTATCAAGGTCATATTCAGATGACAAGGAGGGGTGGAAGGGAGAGCTCTCCAGCATTTCCCATCTAAACTCTCCTTTAGAATAGTGAATACAGCAAGTGCACACTCAAAACCGAGAGAGTTAAACAAGCTCTTTGGGGAGACACAGTGTAGGAAGAAACATGAAGCAATAGCTAATGAACTCTGTAGAAATAGCAAGACCTCAAAGACGTTGTTGTTATCTCCAAAGAACTCTTTGGAACCAAGTGGTAATAGAGCCTAGGCAGGTGCAAATTTAGAGACCACGAGTTTGAGTAAGAATCCAGAATCCGTTAATAGTCCAGATAAAAGAGACAGACTGCGAAGCCTGAACTCTCTAGTGGCGCTTGTCTGGACATCTTGGGAATGCTGTCTCATCTGATGTTACCTGCTTCGTTTCTGGGAAATCCTCACCTTCAGGTCGTCACATGGTGTGCAGGTCCAGTCAGGGTTTGGTGCTTTCTTTTGATGTGTCGTGTGAATCCAAGAGTCTGTTTCCCAGAGTTTTGTGGCGCAGCCATTGGTACCTGATATGGGCCTTTCTGGCCAAATTGAAGACTGTCTTTATGGAGGTGTTTTTTTCAGTAGATGAAATCTCCAGGTTGCAAGGTGTTAGGCTTAAGGTCTTTGCCTGGAACACACCACCAAAAGACTGCTTTGTCACAACATGGTCATTTTTAATAGAGGAATTTAGGCCTTTACAATATGACATGTATCAGCTATGGATCAGAAGAGGCAGAGGCCAGGGCACTGTGTCTGTCTCAAAGGGAGACAGGTTACGAGTTGCGAAGGGGCTGGCTCTGAGATTTAGAAGGACCAAAGGCAATGCTTTTGGCCAAGTTTCTATGGAAGATCTCTGCAAATTTTGCCAATCGGGTCTTAATAGTGCTGTTAGTGCTTTGAGCTGGCCTTGCAGATTGCAGCTGGTGAGCACAGTGAAAGCGTTATAAAGCTGGCCAGACGGCCCAGACTTAGTGAAGCACCTGACTCAGGAAATGCGTTCTCCTTGACTGAGAAGCTTGAGAGGAGGTTCCCCGGGAAGGAATCATCTTTTTCTAACAAAATTTTAGCCATGAAAGCAGCACTCTGTCTGCAGGGGAAACCTTCAGTCCAGTGTGAAAACATACAGACCGTGATGGAAACACACGTTTATGTCCACGAGGTGGGGGCAGCTCTGTGAAATCCATCCGACAAAACTTTACTGATCCATCAGGCAATTCAGAGTGTCTAGGAGCCACGTGAACAAGTTCCCTTGGTTGTATTTGGACAGGTGGGACGAGCCAGGTAGATACTTCTTGTGGCCTTATTATCTCCCTACCAGGACTGGCTCAGGAGTGCGTTGTCAGGGGGCCAGTGGTTGAAGGCGCGTGCAGTGGTATTAAGCGGTGCTTATTGGCTGCCGCTGCGAACGCTCGTGGCTTTGACTGTGGCTGCGGTGTGGGAGTGGGCTGATGTAGCCGAAGGTCAAGGTGCTGCTTTGGTGACTTGGAGAGGAGTCACAGTAGCAAACACAGCCTGATGCTCACCATTTTCCTCTTAAATGGGTACCATGAGTAAACCAAGAAAAGCCTACATCCTTCAGAGGAGTCTCGCAGTGTGAAACAGTCATGAGGTCTTTCATCGGCAAAGAGGGGAGAAGAAAAGCAGGATTGAGGTTACGAGGCCATGAAAAAGTCCTGGGAGGAGCAGTTAGCAGATGCATTTCATAGGTGTGCTGAGAACTCGGGAGGGCTGCACTGCCCGGGGGCCGGAGACGGTGCAAGGGGGGCCGTGGTGACTTCTCTGGTGGCCTTCGCCAGAAGAGCAGTGGCAAGAATGGCTCTGAGGCAAGAGGAGTGTTCCAGTGCCACAGGGTACAGCTGAGGGCGGGTTGGTAACAGTTCCCTTGTTTTGGGGTGAGGACTCCAAGGCTTTTCCCTTCCTTCTCACATGCAAAGGGGAGAAGGGGAGCTGACGATTAGGCTGCCCGTGGGTACACGGTCTCATTAAGCGTATCTTTCAGGTTTCAAAGCGATGTCATCGTGATCTCCCCAAATAATGGGGTCACGTTTGCTGTTTTCATTTAATTTTTTTTAATTTTTAATTTTTTCATTTTTTGCCACACCCACAGCACGCAGAAGTTCCCAGGCAACGGATCAAACCCTCACCCCAGCAGCGACCCTTGCCGCCGCAGAGGCGGTGCGGGATCCTTAACCTGCTGAGCCACAGAACCCCTGCTGTTTTCAAATAACGCGTGTGGGGGCTGGGCCACCAGAGATAAGTTTGAAGTCCAGTTTTGACAGTAGCCAGCTAGCCCAGCACTGCCTTGTAGTTGGTGCAGAGTTTTAGGCTCTGGGGAGTTCAGGATGCCACGAAGCCAGCCTGGATCCTAATATAGTTCTTGTTCTGAGATGAGGTGGCCAAAACATGAACTTGAGTTTGGGCTAACCACATTTTTTTTTTTTTCTTGGAGGCTTTGTCCCTGAAGCTGAAAGTATTAATAGGTAGATGCTGTCTTCTTTTGAACAGGTTCGAGAAACAGCACATAGAAACAAATCACAATGTAGCTGACCCTCGAACAGCAGGAGTGTGAACCGCTCGGGTCCACTCACTTATGGACTTTAAAAAAAATACATAACTCCCCTTGGGTGAATCCACGAATATGGATGCAAAGTTCTGACTATAATGTTAGACTAGGATTTTCAACTGCATGGGGAGTTGGGGCCCCCGACCCCCGTGTAATTCAAGGGTCAGCTGGATATTGTAACAGAGTAGAGCCTGCAGAAAACTTTATTTTATCCCAATCAGGTTTTAAGACTTGTAAAAAGTCGGAGGGCCTTTCCACAAAACCTTGCCGCCTCCCTGTCCAGGTGTATTATTTATTGTCCTGCCCAGGGAAAGCCAAAAAGATATGGACCAGTCTGCTCAACTGAAATGCAAAAGAAGGCCCTGCATATTGCAGTTAGAGTGAAAAGCTGACTTCCAGGGGAACGTTTGTTGTGTGTGAGGGTTGGGGACGAGAGGGTGTCAAGGGATCATGATGCTGTGCATTGCTTGTGGGTCCCGGCCAAACCTCTATCCTTGGTCCTTAGATTTTCTTCTAAGGTAAAGTAGGAGTGTTACATGGATTAACAGAGGATAATGAGGCGCCGAGCCTTGTAATCTCCTGTTACGGACTTTGTACTTTGAAGGGCTTCTTTACTTAGAGGGTATTGATTAATTCTAGGGAGAAGTTTTGAGGGACCTGTTTGATGGGAGATGTGCTGTGGATTCTGTCAGCATCATTTGGAGGTTTTGCCTGTCAGAAAGGTGGTGGCTGATTCTGCAGCCACACGTGATCAGTGTCTTCAGAGTCAGCTCTGGTGCCGTCAGAGCAAATAAAGATGTCAAAGCATCACTGAATTTACCTGGTTAGTTATCTCGATTGCAGCTGTCAGGGTCTAGAATTATATTCCCATTTGGGGAGTAAGAAATTGTGACAGGATACTTTTTAGAGACATCTAGACCTAATAAACGGACAGGGGCAGAGGAGCTAAGGACACCGAGACGGGTCTCTCTCGAACAGCCTGATCGCAAAGAAAGAGGTTCAGAAACATGACCGGCTGCGGTTGTTGCAGACCCTGCTCTTCGGCCCATTTCCGTACTTGGAGGCAGGGGAGTACTGCTCTAGCGTGGCGGGCTGAGCCCCGAGGGAGTGTGGCTCTGCTGTCAGTAAGGACAGAGATTTGCCCCCACCTGCAGAGTGATTTCTCTGAGCCGGTGAAGAGGGAGGGTCGGGGAGAGCCCCTGTGGTTCCCCCTGGGGAGCTTCATCGTTGGGAGTCAGGAGGACCCTGGAAAGGCTGGCGAGAGGGTCGAAGGTGCCCGAAGTGTTTAAGTTTGTGATAGTTTTCTTTTCAGCATCCTGGCTTTTCACAGTCGTAGAAGAAACTAGGAGATTTTAGTTTCACTTAGGGGCCTTCGTTGGCCAGAGTGGCACATGGAGAAGTTTTATGATCTTGCTTTTAGGTGACTCCTCTGTGGGAGGGGGGTGGGGGGAGCAAGTGAGCTGAGGTGCTAAATTAACTAAATCTGGAATGGACATAGTTTCCCATCCCACCCTTGTCCTTTTACCTAAAAGAGAAAGATCCGGTTCGGCCACTAACAAAGATAGAGTTAAAGGCTGCCTGAGCAGATTCAGCATCTGAAGATCAGGATTTTCTTTGAAGACGGTCTTAAGTTGATTGTAATAGTTATGAGCAAGTTCATCAGAGTTTTGTGTGCAAGACTGGTTTTTGTTCCAATCGGTAAGCTTAGGAAAAGGTAATGACTCAATGGTGTTTTCTGGTGAGTGTTCTAGCATTTTGCCAAAATAGGGGTTTGGTTTTCTTTTTTTTTAATTAAAAAATATTTTTTTGTCTTTTTAGGGCTGAATCTGAGGCATATGGAAGTTCCAAGGCGAGGGGTCAAATCGAAGCTGACGCTGCCAGCCTACACCACAGCCACAGCAATGCGGGATCTGAGCCACGTCACGTCTGGCGTTGCCGTGAGCTGTGGTGTAGGTTGTAGACATGGCTCGGATCTCGTGCTGCTGTGGCTGTGGCATAGGCCGGCGGCTGTAGCTCTGATTAGACCCCTAGCCTGGGAACCTCCACATGCCACGGTGCAGCCCTAAAACGACTAAAGACAAATAAATAAATGTGATGGAACATTAAAAAAAATAAGTTCCCCGTAATGGACATTGGTGTTCTAAATTACTTTTGGTAAAGTCAGTCCTTGAGCTGGAAATGCACACAAGAAGGGATCATGGTTTTTAAACGTAAAACCAGCCAGGGTCCCTGAAGTGGTGCAGGCGTGGTGCCCACATGATATTTAGATGACTGCGATTCCATTTCTTAGATGTTTTTCTCTAGAGCAAAGGGGGAAAACCATTCTGAACAGCACAAGTCCAGTAGGAAGAGCTCAGTTCCAAAAGGGTCAGACCTAAAGCTAGCATGAATCTGGTAGGAACATACTGGTTTCAAAGTCAGGCCAAAGGGTCAAGCAGATACTCACAGAAGGGACAAGCCTTTACCAGGAGGGGCAAAACCTTCAAAAAAGCAGATCCCCAATAAAGCCTGGAGTTGCTTCCAAATGCAAAAACGGTAGAGCTTGAGTCCAGGAGAAAACTTACCCTTAAACTCCAGGACAAGAAGGCGGTGACTCAGTGGGCGTTCTGGATGCCGGCACCTGTGTGCTCACCAGTCTCAGAGTTATTGGACTTATTTCCAGTCCTACCTCTCTGACAGCAACTAATGTTTGTCTGAAACAGTAAAAAGGAACTTATTTTTACCAGCAAGATGGGTTTATTTAGGAACAGCAAAGAATTGCAATTTGGGACGTGTGATCTATGAAAAACCACAGGCAAGTCTGGGAGAACAAAGGAGGGGAACATCCTCTTTTAGAGGAGAAGGGAGAGTTGGGAGGGGCTGTTATAAACAAAGAGCCCATTGGAGGAAACAGAGTTCGAAGTGTGGTGGCTTTTTATTGGCTGAGTTGTGACAGCCTCTCATTGGCTGGGCTGTCACTGGGCATGGAGAATTTCATCCTTCTTCCTATTGGGTACTAAAGTAATAACATTTTTCCTGTTGGAGATGCAAGGTATATCTCTTCCTGTTGGGTCTACAGTTGACATCAACTCTAGGGCATGAGATCTTTGTCTTTTGGCCTCCTGACCCCATTTTATTTTAATAATTTAATTGTCTTTTTAGGGTTGCACCCACAGCATATGGAGGTTCCCAGGCGAGGGGCCAAATCCAAGCTGTAGCCACTGGCCTACACTGCAGTCACAGCCACGCAGGATCTGAGCCACATCTGCTTCCCACACCACAGTTCACAGCAATGCTGGATCCTTAACCCACTGAGCGAGGCCAGGGATTGAACCTGCATCCTCATGGATACTAGTCAGATTCATTGCCACTGAGCCACAATGGGAACTGCCTGACTCCCATTTTAAATGAGGCTTTCCTGTGTTTGTTTTCACAATCTTGATGGCAACTTCTTCTCTTCCTCGTAATTTTGAGTCAGAGATTTCCAGCATCTGTTCAGGACCAGATATCAGAGGGAGTCTTCCCTAGCTACGAGGTGTGTACCCAAGGCTCAGTGCCTTCTAGTTTTGAAGCAGGGCTCGGGGGCACGGGGTAAGGTGCTTCCAGCAGTGCTCGAGAGAGGCCTTCTGATGATGTTGTTTCCAGACTACCTGCTCATCAGACTCTAGACTGTGTCCAGCAGGATGCTTGGCCTTGGAATTGGGGAAAGCTGCTTAGATCTGCTCATGATAGGCTTGAGCATAAGACATTAAAGACGTACAGAAACGGGTTATAGTAGCCTGAGCTTACAGGGGCCAGCAGAAGGCTGTATGCCAATAGACCCTGGTCTGCTGGTGGCTGTCTTGTGTGAAGTGAATTTGTGTTTCCCAAAGGGGATCCTGCAAGCAGCAAGACCAGAGACAATACCCTGAGGCAGAGGAGTTCCCATCGTTTTGGTAAGTTTAGAAATTTTAGGTTTGAAGATCCCATTAGTTCTCTCAGCCTTGACTGGTGATGGAGAATGACAGAAGCAGTGATGATTCCAGAAGTTTGCAAAGCTCTCACTAAGGCTTGATTGGCCCAGTGAAGTTGGTGCCTCGATCACGGGAGGTTGTGGAAGGTCCCTCCCAAGTGGGGAATGTTCTCTGATAACTTCTTTACCACCGCGAGGGCATCAGTCTCGCAGCAGAGAAAGGCTTCAACCCATCAGGAAAGCAAACACGTAATAGGGAGCATCTTGGTAAGCCTAGTAACCAGTGCCAAGTGGCAGTTGATTGAAGTCCAGCTGCAGGTGTTCAGAGGGTCCAGAAGGAGGCGCTCACCCGAGGCCTCCAGGAACAAGAATAGTTTCTCCAGGATTAGGGACCCGGTAGGTCAGACACTGTTGGTAGACCAGTTTTGCAGAACTCTCCCTGCCAGTTGATGTATAATTTGACTCATCTTAAATGCACTCAGGTGAGTGAAGAATTGCAGAAACTGAAAAATAGGCTTGCCAGGGAGCTGGAAAGAACCAGGCGGCTGTCCTGGATTTTCCGCAGCACTGACTGTTCATTAAATTTACAGCCATGGTTTATCCATCTCAGCTTCTCTGATTTGGGTTCAGACCCAACGTAGCCATGTTGCAAGGACATCAGATGACAAAAGTCTGGCAGCGAGGGGTCATTTTTGGCAGGTACAGAGTGGACTTCTTCCACACATGCCATGGCCTTTAGAGACTGGCCCTGCTGCCTTCACATGAACGTCAGCCAGGGCCTTGCTCTGTACCCGGCTTCAGGCCTTTTAGTGTGGCTCTTGCTTTGGATGACACCAGTCTTGGAAGCAAGAGAACCACAGAATGGAGATCGTGGGCTTGTTGCCCATTTTTAACTGGGGCCTCTGGGGACATAAGTCTCCTTTGTTTCCATAATGTCCCCAACTCATGGATGACCCCGAAGGTGTCTCAGCTCTCAGTAGAAATACTCAGAGCTTGTCCTTTCTGGTCACTGTTGGGCCGGGTACAGGTGCGGAGCTCGGCCCGTTGGGCTGATCCAGTGTTTGGAAGGTTTCCCTTTCCTAGGAGTCGTTCTGGGAAGTGACAGCAAGACCCAGCTCACACATCTCCTCGTTTAACCGGATGATCCATCAACTAAACAAGATTAGGTCAGGATTGCTTAAGGGGTGTCTCACAAATCAGGTGTCATGAAGTGGGACGTTGTTGCCCTGCAGTCATGGGGCTTGACCTGTCGGGGCGAGGCTGTAAGGTCGCAGGGTGAGGAATGTTGCAGAGTTTAAGACACAGGTAAGGTGGTGAGAGAAGGAGGCCCTTACAGGGAGAGAGTGTCTCCTTGCGGAGAAATGCTGAGTCAGCGCAGAGTTAGGAGACTTTGGACAGGGTGTGGATTTGAACACTAGTGTCACTGGCGTGGCTCAGCTCTGCCGAGGCTTCCCCAGACTTAAGACTGTGGGGCGGACGTGCCCTGGGTCAGGCGTCGTGCTGCAGTGGGCGGCAGGCAGCGTTCATTACCAGGCTCTTCTTGAGCGTCCCCGGGGCCTGGTTACCCCTTTCTGGCACCAGTAAAGTGAAAGGTTTTGAACGGTTGGGCAGTCCTAGGGCAGGGGGCTCCTGCAGTGCTTGTTTGCACCTTATAAAAGCCTGCTTGTGTTCATCTTCCCAAGGAAGGAGTTCAGGGTCTGAAACTTATCAAAGTTCGTGGGGTGGGGAAGCCAAGAGAAGAGAGTTGGGAGCCCAGGGTCTGCGAGAACCAGCCAAGCCTGGGATCCACCAAGCCGTTCCTTGGTCGCGGTCCAGGAAATCCTGCATGAACTGGTCATTCTTTCTGGAGATCTCGAATCCTTCAGCATTTAGATGGCGACCTAGGTAGTGAACGTTGTTTAGAGGGAATTGTCATTTTTCCTTAGAGACTTTGTGTCCCTTTGCGGCTCACCATCAGAGCAAATCCACGGAGCCTTTTGTGGACGCCTCTTGGGTAGCTGAGCACAGCAGCAGCTTGGGTCGTCTGCATTACTGTGAAAGGGTCGGTTTCCCTGGAACTGGAGGGCGCTCATGTCCCTCGATCGAGCGCTGGGGAGAACTAAGAAGGGGCCTCAGTGAGCCCACGAGGCAGGCATGAGTGTCCAAGTATATCGCTGATTGTTCCAGGTCAGGGCAGGGAGAGGCTGGCTGGTGGTGTCTCAGGGATGCTGAGAAAGGCGGGACGGGGTTCATGGCAGTGAAACAAACTCCTGGACTTGGAGAACAGACTTGTGGTTGCTAAGCGGGGGGAGAGTGGGATGGATGGGGGTTTGGGGTTAGTAGATGCAAACTATAGCGTTTGGAGTGGATAAGCAATGAATGAGATCCTGCTGTGTAGCACAGAGAACTATATCTAATCATCACTTGTGATGGAACAGGATGAAGGATAATGTGCTTTTGGGTGAGTAGCCAAGAGCATTCCCCCCTTTTTATACAAAAAAGGAAGAAAGGGAGCTGATCACTGGGGTGTCCAAGGGCAGGGGAGCTGATTAATCTTTCTTTTAAGATTTGAAAGGTCATGTCGTCTGATCTTCCCAGAAGATAGGGTTGAGTTTAATAGGTTGTTTTCTTTTTCTTTCTTTCTTTCTTTTTTTTTTTGCTGTTTTTTAATTGCTCTTCTTCATTTTAAATTAATTTTTTAGTATAATTGATTTACAGTGTTCTGTCAATTTCTGCTATGCAATAAAGTGACCCAGTTATACGTGTGTGTATGTATGTATGTGTGTGTGTGTGTATGTGTATATATATATTCTTTTTCTCACATTATCTTTCATCCTGTTCCATCACAAGTGATGATTAGATATAGTTCTCTGTGCTACACAGCAGGATCTCATTCATTGCTTATCCACTCCAAACGCTATAGTTTGCATCTACTAACCCCAAACCCCCATCCATCCCACTCTCCCCCCCCTTAGCAACCACAAGTCTGTTCTCCAAGTCCAGGAGTTTGTTTCTTTTCTGTAGAAAGGTTCATTTGTGCCATATGTTAGATTCCAGCTATGTGATATCATATGGTATTTGTCTTTCCCTTTCTGACTTACTTCACTTAGTATGAGAGTCTCTAGTTCCATCCATGTTGCTGCAGATAGCATTATTTTGTTCTTTTTTATGGCTGAGTAGTAAGTTTAATAGTTTTTTTTTCTTTTTTTTTGTCTTTTTAGGGCCGCACCCATGGCATATGGAGGTTCCCAGGCTAGGGGTCTAATCGGACCTGTAGCTGCTGGCCTATACAACCATAGCCACAGCAATGCCAGATCTGAGCCAAGTCTGCGACCTGTGCCACAGCTCGTGGCAACACCGGATCCTTAACCCACTGTGTGAGGCCAGGCTTTGAATCTGAGTCCTCATGGATACTAGTCAGATTCGTTTCCACTGAACCGTGACGGAAACTCCAGTTTAATAGTTTGTTTTTTTTTTTTTTGCATTATAGCTGGTTTACAGATTTCTGTCAGATTTTCCAACTGCACCATGTGGTGACCCGATTACATGTACATATATGGATTTGTCACATGTAATTAGATATAGTTCCCCGTGCATTACAGTTGGAGCTCCTTGCTATTCCATAATTAAAGCAGTATTTATCCCCACTCCCTCCCACCCCTCCCCCACCCCTCCCCCGCCCCCTTGGCAACCACAAGTCTGTTCCCCAAGTTCGTGATTTTCTTTTCCGTTGAGATGTTCATTTGTGCAGTGTTTTAGACTCCAGTTATAAGAGATTTCATATGACATCTGTCTTTCTCCTTCTGACTTGCTTCACTCAGTATGAGGGTTTCTAATTCCATCCATGT
>PVHT020003144.1:2780623-2821883 GCA_004024745.2 Catagonus wagneri | reverse complement strand
GCTTTGGCAATTCTGGGTCTTTTGTAGTTCCATATAAATTTTTGGATTGTTTGTTCCAGTTCTGTGAAGAATGTCATGGGTAATTTGATAGGGATTGCATTGAATCTGTAGATTGCTTTGGGTAGTATCGCCATTTTTACAATATTAATTTTTCCGGCCCATGAGCATGGAATATCTTTCCATTTCTTTGTATCTTCTTCCCGATCTCCTTGATTAATGTTTTGTAGTTCTCTGCAGTTTAATAGTTTTTAATAAGACATATAAGGACTGGGCCATAAGGGAAAAGTTTGAGGCCCACTTGTGACAGTAGCCTGCCAGTCTAAGAAAGCTTTGCAGGTGGAATTTTGCTTTGACCTTGGTGGTGTTCAGGATGCAAAGAAGCTTCTTGGGATCTAAAGGCAGTCCTTGTTCTGAGGCTAAATGCCCTAAATATTGAACTTGAGTGTGAACAAACTAATTTTGCCTTAGAGACTTTGTCACTTTAGGCCAGGAGTTTTAGCCAACAGATGCTCTATCTTCTTGAGCAAAGGCTTGTGAAGGGGAACAGAGAGGTAAGTCATCCACATGTTGCATTTTTTAATTTAATTTTTATTTTAGGTGAATTATAGTTGATTTACAGTGTTGTGTTTTAGGGATTCAAAGAAAGTGATTCAGTTATACATGTCCACGTATCCATTCTTTTTCAGATTCTTTTCCCACATACGTTATTAGAGGATATAGAGTCAAATTCCTCGTGCTATACAGTAGGTCTTTATTGAAATCCACCTGTTTTATTAAAATGAAGCCTCCAGGGAGCTTGATATCATTGAGAAGAGCCTTTAAAGTTTGTGAGAAATCAGAAGAGCTGTCAGTGAAACTTTGCGGTCGTACTCTTCAGGTGTATTGCTATCCTTCCCAAGCCAAGATGAAAAGATATTGCCTAGCTTTACTGGGATACTAAAGAAAGCCTTCCATAGATGAATCCCAGGAAAAGAAAAATTTTCATCAGTAGGGATGGAGAATAGTGAAGCGTGGGGATTGGGGACAATAGCGTAGCAAGGGGCGACGGTATCGTTTGTGGCTCAGAGGTCCTGGCCGAGTCTCCGTCCACGGCCACGTGGTTTCTTCACAGGTACCATGGGAGCGTTGCAGGGGACAGTGAGGCCCTGGGGCTTGTAGTCTCCCTACTGGATCAGCTACCACCCTCCCGATGTGCCAAGTACTGGACTGATGTTGGCAGAATCCACTGTGGCACATCAGGGGGGTGGTGGCTGGTCCGCTAGGGATGTACAATCAGCATCCGTGGATTTTGCCCTGGTGCCTTCAGAGGCCGGGCACCTAAAAGATGTTGAAGGGGGCCTTTTGATTCACCCTAGTTGGCTATTTTGGTTGCAGCTGTCAACTTCTAGAATTCTTCCCATCTTTCACCAAGAAGGACGTTCCGCTGTGATATTTTCCTTAAGAAATCTTGGCCCAATAGACGAGTAAGAGCAGAGGCGCTGAGGAGAAACCAGTGGGTGTCCCTTGGAGGACGTAAGCCAGTGGGGATGGATTTAGAGCTAGGGCCCTGTCGAGGTTCTCTAGAAACCAGGCCGCCCCTCTCCCCCAGCTGTGTGAACTGTTTAATGGGGATGGGTTGAGCCCCGAGAGTGGAGCTCCGGTGTCAGTAAGGACAGGAAGTCATTCCCAGCCCAGAGGGTGGTTTCTCCAAGTCAGTGGGCGAAGACTTGGGAAGGCCCTGTCGTTCCTCAGAGGTGACGACAGTGGGGAGAAGAGGAAGTGGGAGGCCCTGGCTCGAGGGCTGAAGGGGCCTGAGGTGCTTAAGCCCGGAGCACTCTTTCTTCCAAGGTCCTAGCTTTCCGTGTAACGACAGAGCCCCCTCGCAGGACATTTGGTCCTGTTCCAAAGTCCGTGGAGACGTTTGGTCCATGATTTGTTAAGTCATACAAAAATCTAGCTGTGGCAAAATTTTATTTATAGCATTTTCATTATGATTTGTGATGGATTTGGGGTTTTACATTTATTCTTGTTCTTCTTTGCCGTGAGCGATTGCTGCTCTCATGTGTATGTGGACCTACTTATCAGTTTTGTATTAGTATACATGTTAACAGTTTGGGTTGTGTGAATTTGATTGTGTTGCTGTCATTACGAAGTTGGTGGCTGTATTTGAGCATGACCGCCAAGAACGTCATGGGTGGGTGGTGACTTGTTCATGGCTTTGCTGCTCATCTTTTAAAATTCAGCAAATCTCCATCCAAACTGGAGGATTCTGAGGTTTGCTCTGCCAGCTTCCCCTGTGCTGTTCCTCCCGTGATCTCACCATCCCCTGCTGATATAAACATTGCCAGTTTCCGGTGGAAATTCTGGAACCTGTGGGCCTCTGCCTTGGCCACACCTTCCATAGACATGCGCTCCCTCTCTCAACATCATCCCTTCGCTCAACCGTGTTTTCTTCTGCATCCTCCACCGGGACTCAGAAGTTTACTTACAGCTTCCAAAGATTCGATTGGAAATCTCCAAGCGCTTATGGGTGTTTCTTTCTCCTGTCATATCCTACTGTGATGGACCCAAAGGTATTTTTCACCCCAGTGGTTGTGAAAGTGAAACAAGAGTCCTTGTACCTGCGTATTTGGCAGGAGTAGCCTAGTCATCTTTCTGTTTGCAGTCTTGAAACCCATCTTGCACAGTGAAGGCTTCATGTTGAGGTTTCTTTCCCATGCAAATGCAAGTACCTTCCTGTGTGTGTTCGTGTGTGTGTGTGTGTGTGTGTGTGTGTGTGTATACACACAAAGATATATGCATATATACACATTTATCCACACACGTATCTATGTATTTCCCATCTGTTTCATATACATGTATATACATATATACATATTTCACATACATGTGTATACACACATATACGTATATATATACATATATTTGTATGTGTGCCTCTCACCCTTTCATAATGCACTTATGCATTTCATTAATGCATAAATCAGTGGCGTAGTCGAACCCAGTGCCACGCCATGCATAGTAAAGAAATGAGTGAACGGTGTTGGTGTCATCTTGAAGGCGCTGAAACCGGGTGAGTGGCCTCCTTGCCTGCTGCACAACAGAAAAGACCAAATACCGAGGGAACAGCCTTTTGCAGAGTGAGCAGGCTTTACTGGCAGAGCAGCCAAGCAGGGAGACAGAAGGCAGTGCCCAGATCTGTCTCCCTGATCAGGTTTTGAGTCAGGCTGCCGCTGTGGAAGTAGGCAGCAAGAAGGGGGCTCAGAAATGATTGGTGAAAAGTCGGTCTCAGTGCCAAGATTTCTCTGCCCTTCGTGCCTCTTCGTGGGTTACCTGCGCAGTTGGCAGGGGCGGTGGGGGGTGTTCCACACGGTGCAGCTGGTGGGTTTTTGGCCTGCGATGTCCAGGGGCCCCTCTCGGGCACCCTGATCCCTCGGCCAGCCTGTGCGATGCTCAGCTGGAGGGGCCGTTAGCAAGTTGTCTCCAGCCCTGTGGTTTCCCGGGTGCTCTGGCAGACAAGCTGCTTCCATCTTACGGGCCTTGTAAGTTTAGTCTCTCCTGTCTTTTGATCCCTCCTCAGTCTTGAAAGAGCGGAGGCGACAGCTGCTTTGCTTCCTGCTGGTAAAGCGCATAGGCCTGGCCGGGACTTAGGCACTGGAACTGTCCACATGAAAAACTGCACAACCTGGAAGTTTGAGAGTTAAGTTTTATTTGGGGCAAAATTAGGACTTAAGCTCGGAAAACAGCGTCTCAGGGAGCCCCAAGAAACCACTCCAAGGCGGTGAGGGAGGAGCTAGGATATAGAGGAGTTTTTGCAACAAAGGGCAGGGAGCAGGAACAAGAGAGGCCTGGGCTCCCTGAAACCATTCCTCTGATCTGCACCTCCGCCGTCAGGGCCAGTATCCTGAGATTTCACAGCCTGCAGGACTCACCGGCTCTCGCCCTGACATTCTTTGTCCTTAACTACAGACCGGCTGAAATTCCAGCCAAAGAGGAAAAGCGGGAAGCATCAGGATATAATCAAGGGGAGGGGCATGCGGCGCACACACGTTTTACGAGTTTGTAGCTGGTCTCCTGAAGGTCACTACCAGTCACAAAGAGCAGACATCACCGTGAAGGAGTTCAGTGTTTTTCTAGATAAGAGGAGATGCAAGAATTGGGCATGTAAAATCTTCTCCTAAAAACATCTGACCATCTGCAGACCTGTTCTTCCAGTTTTCCCAGAGCGCAGAGTCCCTCCCTCCTGGTCTCCAACCTGAGCTCCGCTGGAGGGGGGAGCGGGATGATTCAGACTGGATTGTTGGAAGCGTCGCTGTCCCCTCTGTTCAGGAGACAACTAGAACAGTCCTGTAGCCTGCAGTCTTGGAGACACAAACGTGACAAGAAAATTAAGAATTAGAGGGCCAGTCAGAAGAATCACTATGTCCGTGACCAAAGAGATAACCAGTGGATGGAGCCAGTTGAACTAAGATTGGGGATAAAATCCTTTCCAGACGTCCCAGACAGGAGGTTGCTAAGGTCATGAAACCAGCTTTCCTGTTGGCACGTCTTCCGTATGCCTTGTTGCGCTCATCTGGAGGTATTTGTCCGTGTTCGCCAGGAGGTCTTAGCAGCTGCACCGACGCAGCCCTGTCCTGCCGGAAGAAGATCGAAGCTGCTCCGTTGTCCGTCCCTGCGTTGGCTAAGGAACCCGCCACGGCTTTTAACTGGCCTAAGCTGGACGCTGTGGTTCTGGCCTGGTCCTCCGCTGGGGTGGTTCCATGTGGAAGGGTGGCCTCGTAAGCATCCGCTCCCGTGCCGCCGCCAGCACTAGCCCTAGGCCTGTTCCCGCGGTTATCAGTCCCAAGGGTCTTTCCCCGTCTGTCTGCCTCCCTGGGTGAAAAACACTTATTCACAGGGTAGACGTGTCCCAGGGTACATTGCCTGCATGAGCAGATGGCACTTTGGGACCCTCTGACCTGGTCGGAATAAACTGGTCCTGGGTTTCCTTTAAGCCGTTGGCTCTCTGGGCCCCACAGAGAAACACAAATCATTCTGGTGTCCGTATTGCCCTCCTGATGTTTTTTTCAGAAAGAGGAAAGGACTGGAGCCAAAGGTGAGTTAGAGATGCGTGAGTAACCGGGGGAGGGTAGTGAACGCAGCTTGCGGGGTCAGGTCAGCCTGCAGGCATTTTTGTTTGGAGGACGGCTGCACCAGCCTTTACGTTGGTGCGCTCGAGCCTCCCTTTGATGGGCTGTCAGTAGTTGTAGAATTCTAAGCTCCTCCAGGAAAAGCAGGGGTATCCTTGGAGGCTGGGCCATCTTCGGTTGGGTTGGTTCCTTTGCAGACTCATTCTGGCTTCCTCCGGTGGCTTGGTTACAACCTCTGAGGTTATAGTTACCAGCCAGGAGCAGTTTCCCAGGGCCTCCCGGACTGCGGATGAGCGGGGGGTCCAAGCTCTGCAGGGAGGCTTTGAAGGGCACAGCAGACGCTATGGGGACTGTGGAGTGTGTCGAGGTGCCGTCAGAGCAGCGCAGGGCGGTTTTAGTTCAGGGTCGGCTATTAGGGTAGCTTCTGGAGGAAGTCCAAAGGCTGTGTATTACTCAGGCCACTTTACTTATTAATGGGGGAACCCGGGAGAAGCCATGGGCTGGCAGGGCTGAGTGTGTTTTTCCCTGGCCACGGGCATTAGGATGACAGACCCAGTGTTCCTTTTCACCCCCAGCTTCAGGGGCTTTTGAGAGTTGATGCAGAGTGTTTATACCGCAAGCTCATGGCCTGACGCCCATTGGCAGGAAGAGAGGGCGGAGGAGAGAAATAGGGTCCGTCCTGGCTCTCTTCAGGGCCATGGGTTAGCTTATAGATGAGTTGCTTGTGTCTGAACGTACAGGGGCCATCACCGTATTTACCTTCCAGCTTAACATCGGATTGGCAGGAACCTGGGAGCCATTCATTCTAGTTTTTCTCCTTGTGATTTCTTCCTGAAAAGCAGTGTGAGGTCAGTTCAGGGTTCACAATCAGAACGGGGAGTAGAAAGGCCAGTGTTGGGTGTCTGCCATCAGCCCACGTGTGGACGTTCTGTGATGCTCATTCTCAGAGTTCCTGTCCCCCGACCTGCTTTGATGGAGTGGCCTTGGCAGCCTGGTGGGCTGGCCGGGAACCAGCTCGGCTCTGTAGGGTGCACTCAGGGCTTACTGGTCATTCGCACACCAGTGCTCCCCTGACTTTAGACAGTATTGCAGCCAGGCAGTGTTACAAGAGAATACCCTTCTTTGCTTTTGCATAGGCTCGTAACTGAAAGTCCCCCAGTTTTGGAGACTGCATCACAGTGGGCTGTGATTCGGTATCCCATTTGCTGTTCCCGTTTTAGGTTTGTTTGTTTGTTTGTTTCCAGGTGGCTGCAGTAAACGAGGTCTTTCCGAGGGGACTGATGAAGCTCTGATGTGTGGTGTTTGTAGGAACTGTCCCCCACCCTGGTGCCGAGGTTCAGGCGAGTAAGCCCCAGATGAGCGGTGCTTCACCGCGAACCATGGAGGCATGAAAAGATGTTCCTTTAAAGGGGTGGGGGGTGTCCCTATGAGGCTGGCACGTGGCCTGACACCCCAGTGAATTTCCTGGCCACTTGGGAACGTCGCAGAGGACCAGAGGGAACAGTGCCTCTCTTCTTTGGAATCAGAAGACCCTCATGAGGTTAATTCTTAGAGGGAGTTTCATTCCCGGACGCAGTGGGTCTGTCACGGGGTGCACAGCCGATCAACACGCCAAGGGTTTTTGACTAAAGCAAAAGCAGTTACTACATGTGACAAGTAAGGAGACAGGGAGATGGCTCTCAAAACACTGTCTCCCCAAATGATTGGACTAGAGTTTTAAGTCTGAAGAGAATGTGCGTTTATGAAAGGCTAGGCGTGATATTACAGTGAAGCAGAGGTTATGTAGAGATTACTCTCGGTTGCCAAAAACTGTGACTAGGTAGCTACTTAGTTGTTTATTGGTTGTTTATTGGCGCTGTGGTACCTTGTGGACGGAATGCGTTGTAACCTTTAGGGAACTCCTGGTGCTTAGAACTCCCTGCAGCTTGTCCTTTTTTGGTCTGTGACTTCTGGTTGTGGCCGCTGGTCATTGTGTCGTTTAGTAGCTAATGTCGTAATCAGCATACAGTGGGATTCAGGGTCTGTTAGAGGTCAGGTTCATTGCCATCTTGGTTTCAACTGGTTCTATCCAGTTTTTTTTTTTTTTTTCCTCTTCCTATAATGCCCTTTCTTTGTGTCCAGGCCCTGTGCCTTTAAAGATATATGTGGTTCCTATTGAAGAGAGGGGTTGGTGGGTTTTGAATAAGGGTCTGCTGGCAACTGTGGTAACGGAAGGGTCAGTTCCACAGGAGAGAAAACAGGTTTTAAACTCATGTACTGAGACATTCGTCCAGAAGAGGCCTTGTTCCCGAATCTGACTTTCTGCAGAAGTGAAACTGCTCTGTGCCAAAGGCTGTGGATGCCATGCTGGGGCAGAGGTCCCCAGGATGCATCTTCTAGGCAAAGTCATCTAGGCAGTTGCTAAAGCGGGTCATCTGACCCTGTTCCCAGTGCAGGACCAGTCAACTGAGCAGCTGCCTGGACAGGACCTAGGGTCCCATCTGGGGCGCCAGCATTTGTAACCAAACAAGTTGGCTCTTTGCCTGCTGCACAACAGAAAGACCGGGTACCAAGGCACCCATCTTTTGCAGGGAGAACAGGCTGTACTGCAGGGCAGCCAAGCAGGGAGACAGGAGGCAGCGCTCACACCGCCCCGCTGCTCGGGTTTTGAGTGGGGTGTTCACTGCGGAAGTGGGGAGTAGGAAGGGGGAGGGGGCTTGGGGACGATTGGTGGAAAGTAAGTGTTAAGTTTCAAGAGTTCTCTGCACAGGCGATGCGGTCCTTCACGCCTCTTCACGGGTCCCATGTGCATTTTGGGGGGAGGGTTCCGTATGTTACACGTGAATTTTTGACCTGTGACATCTAAAGTTCACTGTCGGTCTTTCTAGTTCCTCCATATGCCTGCTCTCCTGACCAGCGCTCAGTTGAAGGGGCCATTAGCAAGTTTCCAGTTCTGCGGTTTCCTGCCTTCCAGACAAGCTAGGCAGGCTTGGTGATTCATTGTTTCCATCTTATGGGCCTTGTCAGTTATGAGTATGGCTTCAGTGCCATCACCCAAGAGGGTGGTGCTGGCGCTTCCGTACTGAATGTTTTCGTAAGGTGTATAGCCAAGGATTTGTTCATCATCTCGAGCCCTGGAGCTGTGCCTAAGAAATGGTTTTCCACGTCTGGTTGTGCCACAGTCCTCTAGAATTTCACTTCCATGCCCTGAAGTTGGGTGTGGAGGTTGGTGTCTGTTCTGAATTCTGTTTGCTTACCTCGGATGAGTTTCGTGCTGGTGGCGTTAACAGGACCTCTCCAGCCTGAATCTCATGGAGAGTTCTTCCAAGGACCCATGCTCGCCTTGCAGAGTGTCCCATTTCTGCCATATTCTGCTAAGAATTTTCAAATAAAGATGTCTTACTGCTTAGCAACAAAGGAGGGTTATTTTCTTCCCCCATTTGTAGCTGTCTGTCTAATAGTCACTGGTTTACGGGCAGGGAAAACCGTACTCAAATCTTAGGGACTTGACACCTGAGTTCAGCCAGGCTGGGTCAGCCAGTCAATAGGTACCAAGGGTGTGGTAGCCATGCCAGTTGGCCCACATTTGAGAGAGTCACAGCCACTGACACCTCTTCCAACAGTGGCAGATGCTTCTTACGGGTCTGCCGTGATTGTGCCTCTATAGCATTTTGGTTCAAGAGGAGCAGCCTTCATGAACCCTGGGGATAGGAGGGTTGTAGGGGGTTAATTAGATGCTGGTACCCACCCCCCATGAAGCTGTGACACCCGATCCCTGTGTGGTAGGCGAGCCACATCTGTTCTCCCTCCTCCTGAAAGGAGATGAGATGTTCCGTACAGGGTCCACGCCGCTGCGTCCACCGCCTGTTTTACACGGTACCTTGACTGAGCTCCTTCCAGGCGCCACCATTGTCAAAGGACCCAGACATGTCCAACCAAGTGACTTACTAACCCACCATGTGTCACAAGACCCCAGCCTCCGCTTGTCATCCTGCGTGCATTTCTCTCTCTGCAGCCTCTCCCCCGGCCCTGCTCTTCTGCAGGATTCAAGTCCTGATCTATCTGCCTGATCCCATGTGCCATTACATCCCATGTGCCATTACATCCCATGTGCCAGTGGGGCAGGAAGGGTGCCTGTTGGCAATGCGGTCACAACCCAACTTTTGGGCCAACAAAACAGGAGAGTATTTTCAAGGTATTAATCCTGTAAAAAAAAAAAAAGGTGTAAATAAATACTAGGGGCTAATCAAAGCCAGAGGCATTTCCTAAGCTTGTACATTTTTTGACAGGACCAAATTTCAAGGGCCATTTGATGTGGATCAAAGGTCTCAGTGGCTGTTTAGGACGGGACCAAATATCTGCTAATCATATCATTTGTTACATGTACTTTTAGGATATAACTTTTGGATTTCCAGTTGAATCAAGCTGTGGATCTTCGTTTCGGTGTAATTATGTGTGTGTGTGTGTGTGTATGGGTGACCTTAAAATCGTTATTTTACCAGCACTGATGGGCTTATTCAGTAGCTGATTTTCTGTACGAGATGCATTGTACATCTTTCCCTGTTGAGGCCTTTGCCAGTAATTGATGGTTCTTTCTTGTTGATGATTCATTGCTTGGGGTCTGTAATTGACAATGCTTCCTGTGGTTGATGCTGGAGTGGTCCTGCGTGAACAACCCTCTGGCCTCCACGTTCCACTTTAGTGAGGTTTCCCTTTTAAAATTTTCACTAATCTGGAGTTCCTGTCGTGGCTCAGTGGTTAACGAATCCGACTAGGAACCATGAGGTTGTGGGTTCGATCCCTGGCCTCACTCAGTGGGTTAAGGATCCGGTGTTGCTGTGAGCTGTGGTGTAGGTTGCAGACGCAGCTCGGATCCCGCGTTGCTGTGGCTGTGGCGAAGGCCAGTAGCTGCAGCTCCTGTTAGACCCCTAGCCTGGGAACCTCCATATGCCGCGGGTGTGGCCCTAGAAAAGGCAAAAAGACAAAAAAAATAAAATTTTCACTATCTATGTATATTTTGTTACTAAATTTTAAATTTAATGCAAACATAATAAAATATTACATTTTATTGCATTTGCTTTAAATTTATATGCATATGCACACATAGATGGCTAGGTCTCTATTTACTTAATTTTTATTTTTTCTCCCTTGTATCTAGGGGGATAATTTTTCTTCCTTTTCTTAAAAAAATTTTTTTTTTCTGTTTCAAACCCCTAGGCCCCTGAAGTTGAGGTTTTTCATTTCTCAGCTGATTGGGGGGAGAGGGCTGTTGGGGTAGGAAATGAAATGGGCTTGTGGATCCAGTTCTGTATCCCAGCAGGTCCCAATAGGGGGATCACGACAAACGTCAGCCTGGACGGCAGCACCCGCGTGGAAATGAGGACCACAGCGGGGCAGGCCTTTGAGGTCCTCCCCCGGCAGCGGGCGCTCCTTGGTGAATCCAGTTGGTAGGTCAGGAGCAGTCGGGCGCACTTGCTGCACAAATTTGTTAAAATGTACCCACGGGACTTTGTGGAGGTGGCTGAGTGACATGGAGAGGCTGATGCTGTGCCACCCAGGGCCACGGGGAGAAGCACCAGAGCCTGTCAGGAGGCAGAGGCTGGAGGGAAGGGGGAGCGTGGGGCAGGGGAACAGCCAGGGGTGGGCCGGTCTGGGTCACGTTTGGGGCACTGGGCTCGGGGGTGGCGTCTCATCGGCTGGTCCCTGCCCTGGGTGGTTAGGGTGGAGGACTGTTGCCTCCTGGAGGGTCAGAGCCAGGCAGAGGAGGTGGCTGGGGTGGGGGACGATGATTTGGGCATTTTTCCTGTGAAAGTCATGCTCCCTGGAGAGCCCCTTGCTCTAAGAATTGGCTACTCCGGGAGGGGCAGTCTCTCCCAGGTCAGGAAGGCCCCCAGGATGTCAAAATGTCACAAAATATGAAAAAAAAAATGATGAAACAAGCTCGTTTTAGTGTTCTGGCTGCAGCCTCTAAGAGCTTTGTGCTCTGGACATGGGCAGGTCTTTCTCTGCAGGGGTGGGCCTGGGCCTGCGGGCATGGCCCTCGGTGGGCACAGACCCACTGCTGTAGTCAGGCAGCAGAGGGACAGCTGGGCAGAGCAGGGGGCTCCCAGCATGTGACAGTCCCCAGTTAGACAGATCGGGCCTAGATAGCTAATGAAATACACCGAGTTCGTTTGCCTCGGTCACAAGGATTAAAACAGGGAACATGGATGAGCACTAGTCTTTTACTTTTAGGCATCATTTTAAAACCTGGCATTGTGGACCTTCTTTATTTCATATACTCTTTTAACTTGAATAGTTTGGCCAAGTTTATACTGGCTTCTCTCTCATGCTGCCTGCCCCACCGTCCGCCCCACCCCACGCATGCAGTTCTCCACTAAACTCTGGGAAAAAAAAAAAAAGCATTGACGAGAGAGGTCAGAAAGTTCTGTCTATTTGCTCTTTGATGCTAGTCAAGGATGGTATCGTGAGAGCCTCTTAATATTATAGTTGTGATTTTACCGGCTAAGAATTTGGTGTATATTTTCTTCTGTTTAATTGAGTGGATTTGAACAAGTAAATCAATGTAGACCAACTTAAAAGTCATACTTTTTTCCTGTTTAGAGCTAGGCAGTGTATTATCACATTCACAGAATGTAGATTACTCCTCTGACGTGTATTTCCCGGTTCAAGTCAGGTGTAAAGCTGTGATACCAGTAGTTGGCGTTTCTTGCGGCTTAAGTGAGGCCACAACTCAGTGCTGCAATATTTACTTCATGTGTTCCTCTGCTGTTCACTTTCTTTCACTGGAATTGCGTATCAGACGTGTGGTATTTGGAGTAAAAAAGTGTTGTAAAAGTTCTTTAATAAATAATTGCACCCAAGAAATAGGATAGCATGATTGGAAACTAGATCAAATCAATATGTAGGCTATTGTATCTACTGTATTAATTTTCTCTGACTGCTCTCCAGTCAATTGCCATAGCTTGGTGTCTTAAAACACTAAAAATGGATTATTTCAGAGTTTTGGAGGTTAGAACAAGGTGTCAGCAGGACATGCTTTCTCCAAAGCCCTTTTGGAAGAATTCTTTTTACCTCTTCCGGCTCCTGGTGGTTGTCGGCAATCCCGGGCTTGTGGCAACATGACTTCATCTCTGTCACCACGTGGCCGCCACCCCTGTCTGTATCTGTGTGTCCGGATCCCCCTCGTCTCATCTAAGAGCACCGATGGTTGGATTTAGGGCCAACCTCAGTCCAACATGACCTCATCTTGGCTTGATTGCACCTGCAAAGACCCAGTGTCCAAAGGTCTCGCATCCACAGGCTCCAGCTGGACATGAATTTTGGAGGAAACACCGTCCATCCCACTACAGATGTGGAATGATTCCAGCCCCAATTCTAGTTCACGGTCAAGTGGGCTTGGTCCATATGTGTAGGCTGAGGATGAACGGCAGCTGTGCTCACCCTCAGCCGGGGAGGTCTTGAAGGGTCTTTCCAGGGGAAGACCTTGCAGCGGGCGGAGCCTGGGGCAGAGCAGCTGGTTGTCCACTTGGTATGGAAAGAAAAGTGGCCCAGAATGAGAATATGGACATGGACTCCTGGGCGGTGACAGGCGGCTTGTCTGGATTCAGGCGCCTGGAAGGAAGAAGAGGGGGAGATCTGGGGCCAGGGCCCAGAGGTGGCCTTCCGGGGTGGTGAAACTGGAGAGCCCTCACCGCCGACGGGCCGCTGAGCAGCCAAGGAGAAGAACGAGCAGCCAGCGTCTGTCGTCGGCTGTGCTGGTGCTGAGCAGCTGGGGAGACAGAGTGACCGGCCAGCCTCCGTGTGGACTGTCCCAGTGCAGGTGCGGCCATGACCAGATGGGGCCGTGAACGGACCCCACAGCTTGGATGTCCAAAGCCGATCTAGCTGCTGCCGCCCCCAGATTCCAGTCTGCCATTAACAGTGACAGGCTGCATAGCTGCTCAAGGAGACTTGGTAGCCAGTTGACCGCGCTGGACCCCTTCCAGCCTAGAAGGACAGTGGCTCCTTCTGACAGAAATAGACACTCTTGGTATTGATTTAGTGTCCCCGGCCCCAAGGGCCTCCACCAGAACCGCGTTTACCTGCTGGTGGAGTGTTCGACTTGGGGCCTTGGGATGTCACAGATCATGCAACCTCCCAACGTCCTTCTCCCAGCAACAAGTGCAGGAGTGGACCTGTGACCAGGGGAGCTGCCTGTCCCATAGGGGTTGGGGGAGCCTGTTCAAGGGAGAGTGCCAGCTCTGGGGCACTGCTTCACAGAAGTAGGGGGCCGGCCTCCAGGGTGCAGGATGCGCTTTGGGTCCGGTGCTCCTTTACTGGCGCTGTGTCCCCCGCAGAAAGGAGACACGGGTCCGGGAGCCCAGGGTCGGTTGCTGTGACTCCCAGGGACCCATTTGGAGCCTTTGCGCCTCCACCCTCTTAACCTGAACCCTTCAGGTGGAGATGTCTTGGTTCCCAAAGGCAGCCGTCTGCCTGCCAGCACAGGAGGAGACTCGTTGAATCACAAGCTGCCCTTTTCATCTGGGCGTGTCAAAGTCAGCAGAAGGCTGGCAGAGTCACCATCCTAATGGCGTTTGACCTGGAGGCGGGGAGGGGGTCTGTGTGTGAAACCCAGGCGGTCCATGTGGGCCCTCCCTTGCTCCACGTCGATGGTAAGTGAACAACAGCTCCAGCCTGGGAAGGACGTGTAGGCCAGGATGCATTCTTCACGTTCTGGGTCATCACAGTGGTTAAGCCGCTGAGACCAGCAGAGGAGCTGGCGGGAGAGCGAGGGGGCCTGGCATGGATGATGCTGGTGGTGGCCTTGGGACCAGCAACTGACCTACCAACCTTGGTTTTTATTTATTTATTTATTTATTTGGTTTTTAGGGGCCGTGCATGTGACATGGAAGTTCCTGGGCTAGAAGTTGAATCGGAGCTGCAGCCGCCAGCCACAGCCACAGCAACGCTGGATCGGTGACCTGTACCACAGCTCACGGCAACACCAGATGCTTAACCTACCAAGCGAGGCCAGGGATCGAACCTGCAACCTCATGGTTACTAGTCGGATTCGTTTCTGCTGGGCCACAACGGGAACTCCAGTGCTGGATCTTTAACACACTTGCACCAGTCTGGGGATTGAACCCGGACCTCCTCAGCCACCTGAGCTGCTGCATTCTGATTCTTAACCCACTGCTCCCCAGCGGGAACTCCCAAGGGTATTTCTTGATTAACATTCCACGCACTAAATTCTGTCTCAGAGTCTGCTCCCTGAAACGCAGCCTGCGGCATTGTTCACATCAGTGGAATACATGGGCCGCAGAACGCGTTAGTGACAAAGCGTCTATGTGGCGGCAGAAAGTCTGGCGACCAAGTCAGAAGTGCTGGGCTCTTAGCAGCTGGGCCCAGGCCGAGAGCACCAGACAACGGTGTGGACTTCCCTCGGCCTGCAGCGATCCCTGCAAACCCGGAGAGCCGGCTGACCACGCAGGAAAGCCTCCCCGAGGTTCCCACGCTCCTCATTACCAGAGCTAAGGGTCAGGCCCTGGCCAGGTGGCCACGGGCAGACAGGTGAGTCCTGAGGCCCCCTGTGCTGTGTGGGACAGTGACACCCTCCATATTCCCTGTCCTTACCCCCAGGACCTGCTGTATGTTAGCTACGGGCAAAAGGGGCTTTGCAGGTTTGATTAGATAGGGATCCTGAGGAGTCCCCGTTGTGGCGCAGCAGAAAGGAATCTGGCTGGTATCCATGAGGACACAAGTTCGATCCCTGGCCTCACTCAATGGGCTAAGGATCCGACGTTGCCATGAGCTGTGGTGTAGGTCGCAGACGGCTCGGATCCCACGTTGCTGTGATTGTGGTTGTAGGTCGGCGGCTGTAGCTCTGATTTTCACCCCTAGTCTGGGAACCTCTGTGTGTCACAGGAGTGGCCCTAAAAAGCAAAAAAAAGGATCTTGGAGGGAGATGATCCTGGATTAGGTGGGCAGGCACTGTGAGACACTTGATCTTGATGGAAGGAATTTTTCACATATTGAGGCATGGGGAAATCATTCTGGCTTATATGTGTTTCAACTCGAGCTTCATGCATGGTACATCTGCTTAGTGAAAGAAAAGAAAGATTAAAAACACCAAAATGGAGTCACTGCGGTTCAAGCATCCAAAACAGAGCTGGGTGGCCGCTGTGGATGTGGCTTTAGACACGGTCCTGTGTCACTGAGAACTTGAATTTTCTGAACTCTGTCAGACTCAAGGACACTGCCAGACGTTCTCAAAACAGTGTCTGCTTCCGGCGTCAACCTTACGGTCTCAAGGCCTCCCCGTGTAACAGCAGTTTGGACCCTAACCCATCCTTGCTTCACAAGCATCCTGGCCAGCTTTGATTAGAATTCTTGACAGTTTCTGTAGTTGTGTGGGTTTCGCCACTTTGTAGCCTGGCAGAGCGCAATGCCTGCCCTTCTTGAATCTGTGTCCTGGGCTGTAGTCCTCTGTTGGACTCAAGTGAAACCCTCTTCGTGTTTGTAGATTGCTGTATCGATCGTTTCCATCAACAGCCTCAGAACCGAAAGATCATTAGCTGCTGGTGATTTGGGACAAAGCCGTGGGAAACTCACGCACTCCAGAAGGGGGTGGATTGGCCACCCCCTTGCCAATCCTCTTCAGGAGGAAGGACGTGACAGCTGTGTCATGAGAAAGAGAACAACTGCCCCCCACACACACACACACACCTTGGGTCTTCAGAGGTTGCCTCAGAGATACACAGTAGATTTGACACGGACAGGGGTCCCTGAAGGTGACTTTGGAAAACACAGCAGGTGACTGGCCACTGTTTCAGAAGGAAAAAAGCTAAGAGTCACGGTAGGAGAGACTAGCGAGGAAGGCATTTCTTCTGGCAGCAGTAGCGTCAGACCAGGCTGTTCAGCTGTAGGTCAGCTGCTCGGTGCCCGGGCCACGGCTCCCTCCCTCAGGTGCCCGCAGCACGGTCAGGGGCACAGGAAAGCAGGTGGCAGTTTCCAGATCCCTCCACTGTTTCTCCACCACTTCAAGACCGTTTCAGAAATGCACTTTTGAGGAACAATCTTATTTCCAGTAAAGTCCTGAGGAGCAAGCCAAGCAAACAGCAGTTGGCATAAACACAGCTCTGGAAATAAGTAGCCGTAAGTAGCAGGGCCCTTCAGAAGCTCTGCTCACCGCTGAGGGCCACCAGATGGCTGCTGGGGTGTAATTGGTTGGTCTGCTGAAAGAGCGTCTGTCACGTGGCTGCAGCCAAGGCCTTGGGGGCCAGAGGAAGAGGGGGACGGGGTGGGGACCCCTGGTTTGCTGGCCCTGCAGTGCTTTCCTCCTGCGCATCTCTGGACAGAGCTGGTGCACCCTCACCGCCAGCTGCTGTTTACAGGAAAGGAGGCTCTGAAAGGCGCAGAGGGCCCAGGCCCCTGCCGAGACTGAAACCAACACGTGAATAAAATGACGTAAAAGGAAAATACAGCACCCACATCAGCTGTAATATTACTGGACTTAAGAACTCTAACGTGTAGCCATTTCTGGGCATGTTGGTCAGAGGCTGCTCGTGGGAGGAGGGAGGAAGGATGGAAGAGAACTGCACTCTAGCAAGGACCTTCGCTAAGTCAGCGGTCCTCAAAGTGTGGTCCTGGGCCAGCAGCTTCAGCACTGTCATCTGGGAACAGCTCTCATCTCAGCTTGACTGAGGTCCCCCAGCGGGAAGAGGGGAGATTTTCTCCTCACCCAGCAACAGCCTGGCCGAAGAGGAAGCACCACAACCCTTAGCTCTTGCTCCCCTCCTTTCCTTCAAAACAGCTCCTCCCAGGTCTCCTTTCTCTTCTGTAAAATACTCCTCCTCTCATTTGTCCTCTAGACCTGGTCATGGTTCACTGTAGCTTCCATGCCCAGAATTCCAATCCCTCTGCTGTTCTCAGATCAACTCAATTTTGTTACAAGACCAACTATTCCCCACCACACAAGGATCTTTTTAAATTTCACATTCTTGTTACAGAAGAATTCAGACCTATACGAAAACAGGAAGGATGGTGGTGTTATCTGCGCTCACCACAAATCAGCAATACCTTTCTGTTTTAAAGGCTGAAGTTGTTATAAAACAGATGCCTAGAGAGTGAATGCACAGAAGAATGAATTACATGTGTTAAATCACGCTTTGAGGGTTTTGACGTGCTGTGTGCTGTATGAACTCGTTTATACCAGCTTGATGGAAACTTCACGGGGTGATCAGGTGCCATCGTCTTACGGGTCAGGATGCAGCCTTGGAGAGATTGAGGCTCTTGCTCCAGGTCACAGGAAGTGTGGAACTGAAGCCCCGGGTAATCATGAGATCCGTTTCACCTGTTGTCACCGATCAAGGTCATCCACAAAAGACGTGCCTGTCGTTTAAGTGGCACATAGCCTGGACAACATCGAATTTGCCCGAATTGTTCTATAGGGACATGTGCAGTCAGCTGCGTTCGAGCTGAACGGGTTCAGGCCGGTTAGGACCGGACAGGACCACCGACCCTCCAGCTGGGCACGTTTGAGTGTCCTTCAGTGACCTTTTGATGTCCCAGGGCCCCAAATTCCACCCTCAGATGGTGCTAAGTGCCTCAGTTTTCCGACCCTGAAGAGGTGGTAGCTTAGTTACGCCTGGCCGGGAGGAGGGCGGTTACATTTTTTCCCATTCGCCTCTCCCCACACTCCCCGGGCCTCAGACGCCCTACTGCTTTATCCTTTGTCCCGTGACCACCCCAAGCCCCTTCCTTCGGCCGGTCTCCCATCTCCTTGCTTGGCTGCCTTATGAATAAACGCTCTCGTTGCTGCAAACCTCAGGACCTCACCAGGTGGGTTTTGCTGCACCTTGGACAAGACTAACCTGGTTGGGTAACAGAATTGGGATCTGAAGGCAGACAAGTCTAACTCCAAACCCGTAGGCTGAGAACACAGAGCTCAGGAATGATGCTGCTCCCTCGGCAACCTGCGTCTCCTCCTGTGTTTCATTTGTCAGCTCTTTTTCTCATTTCCCTGCTCTGGGCACTTCAAAAGTAGGGTCTTTGAACCTGGCGTTAATTCATGTCCTCACTATGTGCACCGAGCTCAGCTTTAGGCTCGCATAGCTATTTGGTTAATCAACAAGTGAAGGCCTGAAAGGGAGAGGAGGGCAGAGAGACAGTGAGAGGGAAGGCAGGGTTCTGGTGACGGGCCTTCTGAAAAACAAGGGACGTTTGCGCCACCTGCTGGGCATTCGCGATACTGCAGGGACTGCTGCGCAGATATGTGAGCAGCGGGCAGGGCGCCCCATCAGGGCTCAAGTCTTAGCTGAGATCCTAGGACAAAAGGCTTCAGGAGAACGAAGCACAGTCACTTTGCACAGGCATCGATTGTGGCGCAGAGCGCTTCTATAGGCCCACACAGCATTGCTCCCCTTCATCAGACATCCTGGGCAGAGTTGGACTTCCCTTTACATGAGAGGCAAGCGGGAAAATTCTGATGCGTATCTTGATGTGTCAATATTTCTGGTTGATTTCCGAGGGGCAAACTGTCACACAATCTGTTTTTACATTCCTCTCTCCTTGGGCCATTTTGCCAACTAGTTAATACTTTAAAGTATCTTAAAAATACCGGAGCACTCCAGTCAAAGAAACTCTGGGGTGAGGTCTTTTATGGAGCCGGGAGCTTTTTTACAAAACGAAAAGGTTTTTCTGTTTTAACATTTAAACGACTTAAAAAAAAAAAAAATCCCCAGACCCAACAGTACCAATAGTAAAAGAGGACACTTCCATGGGATGTTAAACCAAAATAGCCCAGAGTCACGTGGAAGTTTTCACCTGTGGCTATAAAGTCAGCAGCAGGGCCAAAAAGGACAAAGGTCACCTTGAAGTGGACTCAGGAAACTTGCTTATGTAGACAGCCTGTTGTATTTAATGCTGTCCCTTCCCCACAGTAGAGCGGCAGCGGCACCCTCCTAAAAAATGTTTTGGTGTCGTTTCTCTCTGTTCACAGTTAAGAATCATTAGTAACTGTGCCAAGGGAACAGCTGTAAAAGGTAACCCCGGGGGCCAAATACCAGCTATATCCTGCAGTTTTGCCCCTTCAACTGGTGCTAGAAGGTTAAGACCATGGAATTTGGAGTCAGCTCTAGGTTCAGATTTGTCTCCATCACTCACTAGTTGGAGGGCAGGTAGCAACCTCATCAAGCTTCTTTGTCCTAACCTGTGAAATGGAAATAAACACCATCTGGCCAGGTTTTATGAGACTGGAGGAGACAGTGCATGTAAACACAGCAGGCACTGAAGAAATAAAAGTTATTATCACCACTACTTACAGAGGAGGCTTCTTTCTTCTTTTCTGCCTAGAACTCAGAATTGATGGGTGGGAGTTCCATCCATGGCTCAGTGGCTCAGTGGTTAACAAATCCGACTAGGAACCATGAGGTTGCGGGTTCGATCCCTGGCCTTGCTCAGTGGGTTAAGGATCCGGCGTTGCCGTGAGCTGTGGTGTAGGTTGCAGACGCGGCTCGGATCCTGCGTTGCTGTGGCTGAGGCTACAGCTCCTGTAGACCCCTAGCCTGGGAACCTCCATATGCCGCAGGCGCGGCCCTAGATAAAGCAAAAAGACAAAAAAAAAAAAAAAAGAATTGATGGGTGGAGCTCCAGCAACCCCATTGTGATCATGATGTAAACTTGTGGATCAAAGTCCGTGCTTCAGGAGTTCCCGTCGTGGCTCAGTGGTTAACGAATCCGACTAGGAACCATGAGGTTGCGGGCTTGATTCCTGGCGTTGCTCAGTGGGTTAAGGATCCAGCGTTGCTATGAGCTGTGGTGTAGGTTGCAGATGCGGCTCGGATCCCGTGTTGCTGTGGCTGTGGCGTAGGCCCCCTAGCCTGGGAACCTCCATATGCCGTGGGTGCGGTCCTAGAAAAGGCAAAAAGACCAAAAAAATAAAAAATAAAAAAATGAAAACAAAGTCGTGTTTCAGGACTGATGAAGCAGAAGGCAGGGGAGTTGGGGTCTCAGATGACATCATGGAGCTACCATACCAGTCCCGGGCCACCTACTTCTGAGGGGCTTTAGGTTATATGAGAGAAAACACTCCCTCCACCTTGGTTAAGCCACTGTGATTTAATAAATGTTAGTAGTAGGCCATATGCAAATCCTTGCTGGGCAGCTTTAAGGACAGACCTCTTAAAACTTCTGGGCCTCAGTTTCATTTATAAAATAAAAAGAAGGCTTTAAATAACTGCTCTGTACCTGCTTTTCTTATGTAA
Source organism: Catagonus wagneri (assembly GCA_004024745.2). Lineage (NCBI taxonomy): Eukaryota > Metazoa > Chordata > Mammalia > Artiodactyla > Tayassuidae > Catagonus > Catagonus wagneri. Next base: position 2,801,551 of record PVHT020003144.1, on the reverse strand, counting down.
CACGGCCCCATATCCACCTCTTGGGTCTGGAGGTTACACCGGACGCAGTTTCCTGGGTTTCACCTGTTTCCTTGATCTTTTCGCTAAATTGCAACAGCCTGGTTTGGGAACAGGGTAGAGAGTGAGGAGGAATAAGGCGGAGGAGCCACTAGAGGGCAGAAGCAGACCTCGAGGTGAGCACCAAATGAGATCAAGACGTTGCGGTCCTGATCCTTGCGTTACAGTGCCCCAAACACTGCCCGCAGGGGGCGCCCTCAGCCTGCTTGCTGAACTCAAGAGCTGCCATGGTCAGAGTGCTAGGAGGATTTGTCCCTCACAAGCTTGGCCTGCCTTTTCCCAGTCAGACCTGCTTCTGTTGCCTCTTCTCCTCAGCGGGATGAAAGCAAAACGTCTAACAAAAGACGTCAACCTGGTGATGTTTCAAATGCTAAAGGACTAGAGCAGCAAGTGGCTGTACTTAGAAATGGCCACAAGAGGGCACTGCGCGCTCAGGAATGAAAAGATGCCCGCGGGCGCGGGACGTCAACCTGGTGATGTTTCAAATGCTAAAGGACTAGAGCAGCAAGTGGCTGTACTTAGAAATGGCCACAAGAGGGCACTGCGCGCTCAGGAATGAAGAGATGCCCGCGGGCGCGGGACGTCAACCTGGTGATGTTTCAAATGCTAAAGGACTAGAGCAGCAAGTGGTTGTACTTAGAAATGGCCACAAGAGGGCACTGCGCGCTCAGGAATGAAGAGATGCCCGAGGACGCGGGACGTCAACCTGGTGTTTTTAAATGATAAAGGACTAGAGCAGCAAGTGGCTGTACTTAGATATAGCCACAAGAGGGCACTGCGCTCTCAGGAGTGAAGGGATGCCCTCGGACGGGGAGGCGGTCTCCTGTGGGTTTGGATTTGATAAAGGAGCTGCCAGGTGAAAGGCATGGAAGATGCTCCCTCCCATATCCCTCCCTGTACCCGGGAAGAAAGAGTCTTAGTTTCGTCCAGAAAACAGGCTTTCAGAATATTACTGTTATTGTTTTCATTTTTATAGGATTTTGAAATTCTCGTGTAATCTTTCCTGGCTTACAGCTGATCAAAGTTAGAGATCCTCGTTCTAAAAGGATCAAATACCGGTGGCAGTAAATCTCGGCCAAAGCCCGTGGCTCCAAGGGTCCTGATGGTTAGTGCCTAGCTCCCCTTGCTGGATGGAGGGTGAGAGGACTTCCGGCCGCCCCAGAGAGGGGTTTGAATCCCACGCTGGTGGGGGGACCTGCCTCACGTATTGGAGCCTTGACTTTCTAATTTGTAGAATGGGAACTCTAAGCGCCACCTCGGTCTAGAGATATTGTGGATGAAGCACGAGGACAGCCATCAGTAGGTGACTGTGGTGACCACCTTACTCCCAGGTAAGGGGGAACACAGTCAGGAGAGGCCCGGGGAGCTCGGTGGGCTGGGTGGGAGCTGGGACGTGTTAGCCTTTGGCCAGAAGAGGCAGCTGCAGCAGGCGAGCTCAGGGGAGGGGGTGCGCTCTGGTTGGTGCAGATGCACGTAGTGTAGATGGTGGTTCTCAAACTTTAACAAGCTCCGAAGCCCCCGGAGGGCTGTTCGGACACAGATCGCTGAGGCAGTTGGCCGTGAATACCACGCAGTGGTAACCAGCTCCTTCCCGGTCCCGGAGCCCTGGACTCACCCGCTCCAGTGGTTGGTCTGAATCAGGGGTGAACTTCAGAATTTCTGGTCAGGTAGGAGTCCTGCCTTAGGCAGTGTCTGGCACGCCATTTTCCTGTTCCTTTATTTTGGCTTCCAAGAGATTTCATTTGACCAAGGGGTTCCCTGGCTTTAATACATTTGAAGATCATTGCTCTAAAGCAGTGGTTCTCTGAGTATGTCGCCCAAACCAGTGACATCAGCATAGCCTGGGAATTTGCGACACAGCCAAAGTCTTGAGCCCCACCCCTGACTCTCATCCCAGGAGTTTAGGTGGCAGTCAACAAGCAAGGGCGTGACAAGCCCTGCAGGTGATGCCGATGTGATTTAAAGCCTGAGAGTGCTAAAGAAAGCGTGAACCCCATGCCCACTCGAGCTGTTCCTCTGTCGGCAAATGTGCGCCAAGCTTTCTTTCCTCTCTGGCAGCCCTTACCCTTCCCACCTTCCGTCCTAGGTCCCAGGTGTTTGACGATGCTCGCGCCCCCCGGGCCCCTTGTAGTAGATTGCCAAGGGCCGACCAGGTGCATTGATTTCTACTGGTTGCATCAAGGAGTAAGGAAGTTCCTGCCCAAATTTCCACTTGCAAAAATGCATGCTTCCTTATGAACCCAAAGAAGAGAAAATGAGAACCGGAGTTCCCTTCGTGGCTCAGTGGTTAACGAATCTGACTAGGAACCATGAGGTTGCGGGTTCAAACCCTGCCCTCGCTCAGTGGGTTAAGGATCTGGCATTGCCATGAGCTGTGGTGTAGGTCGCAGATGCAGCTCGGATCCCGCGTTGTTGTGGCTGCGGCGAAGGCCAGCAGCTGTAGCTACCTTTAGACCCCTAGCCTGGGAACCTCCATATGCCACAGGTGCGGCCCTAGATAAGGCAGAAAGACACACACACACAAATAAATAAATAAAATGACAAAAGACAAGAGAAAAGGCATTGAGAACCCCAGGGCCACATGGGGATGCTGGGCTGTTTTGTGGCCTTTAGAACCCCTTAGATGGCGAAATGAAAATGGTCGCGTTTGGGTAATCCAGTGTAACACTGCTTGCTGGGCAACAGGCCAATACATGGAGAGATGGGTTGCTGGGGGCAAGGAACAGGGACTGTATTTGGAACCTGGAACCCCGGGGGAAGATCCCCTTGGGAGCTGAGCCCCAAGCTGTGCAGCCTCACACCCGCAGCCTCCCAGCCAGCCACGTCTTCGGCCTCGTTCCCTTGCCGGGGACATTCCCCCAGCTGGTCCAAGGCAGAACTTCCACGGGGACAGAATATCTCAGCTCCACTCCGGAAACAAAGCTCAGGGTTGGTGAGCTGCCCACGTGGAGTGGAGGTCGCTTCTGGATCTGCCTCACCCCCACAAAGGCAGCAAGAAAGACGGTGTCCATGGGGCACCTGCAGTACAGCCCTTCTGTCTGCCTGGTTTCCCAGCCTCCGGGCCACGTGGGTGGAGGGATGGACGCTGAGAAGGAAGGGCCAGCCTCATTCCTAGCAGGGAACTGCCTGAAGTACAATCAGCTGGGCTCCGGGAGTGGAGGAGGGCCGGGAGCTCGGGGCGCACTCAATGCTGAGTTCTAACGGGTCAGACGAGGGAGAGAGGAGAGGAGGCGAGAAGCCTTCCTGCCTGAGCCCCGGCCTCAGTACCCTGTGTGCAGTAGGGGCCACATACATGCACATTGGACCCCCGCGGCTTCCCCTACCACCACCACCTCCGGGCCTGGGTCACGCCTTCCATTTCCCTGCGCTGTGGTCTCAAAGCGCTCGGCTTCCTCTCTGCCGAGAAGGTGCCTATTTTTAGTTTCCGTGCACACGTGCGGCAGCTCGGTGGAACCACCTCCAACGCCAGCGCGGAAGAGCTCCGATTAGAGCCGGGAGATGAAGTGGGCTCAGTGCCCCGGAGTAAACACAGGTTTGAAAGGACCGGGCCCCCCGGAAGTGCAGGAGATGTAGGAACAGAAGGAAGCCTCGAGCTGGGAGAGGGAGTGGCGCCCAGCCTGCTGGGTCTCTGACCCACGGGTGTGTATTTCATCCAGGAAAAGCAGGTTTTGCACACATTTTTGTCATGTGAGGAGATTCTACCATCTAAAAGCTGAGATGCAATGTAAGAAAAGCCACAAAGTCACAGGAAGTGATTTTGAGCTTAATCAGATAGCCCCCCTCCCCCGAGGAGCCTCCCCGATTTACTCCTCAGTTTTTCCTTGCCCCTCGGTCCCCAGTCCCAGCCACACTAAAGCTAACAATGGTGGTACTTCAGGTGCCAGCGTCAGCCCTGGACACTTCGCGGGCACTTCCCCACAGTGAGGGTGCTCTGTGGAAGGACCCACTCCCCCCGGGGTTGTGCAAGGAGATTTGAATCCTTCCAGCTGCCCCTTCCGTTTCCCATCTATTCCCTGGCGCGTGCCGCCAGTAAGGATCTGCAAGGGTTAATTTTATGTGTCAAGTGAACCTGGCCGAGATGCACAGATACTTGGTCACACATTAGTCTGGGTGTGTCTGTGAAGGCGTTTTGGGAAGAGAGGAACATTTTCTTAGTGGACCGTGAGCAAAGCCTGGGGCTGGGGGGCGGGCCCTCCATCCTGTGACGAGAGGCGGAGCGGGGGACCCTCATCCAATCAGCTGCAGGCCCAACGTAAAGGACCCGCCCTCCTAGGTCCAAGAGAACTCCTCCCACTTGAAGGCTTTACAAGGAAAGTCTGCTCCTCCTGGTCCTGCGCCGCTTCTGGCCTTTGGACTTGACCTGGGACGACAGGTCTGCAAATTTTGGACTTGTCAGCCTCCATAATCACTTGAGCCGATTCTTTTTACTGAATCTCTTTACACACACACACACACACACACCTGTCAGTTCTGTTTTTCTGGAAAAGCCTGATACACTTTTGATTACTTTTGTAAATACTGTGCTTTTTGCAGCCTGAGAACTCAGTGAAGCCCCAGATCCATGGGGGCCGCAAAAGCCTTTTTTTTTTTTTTTAATTTCATGGCTGCACCCGCAGTATATGGAAGTTTCTGGGCCAGGGACTGAATCTGAGCTGCAACTGTGGGCAACACTGGATCCTTTAACTCGCTGCCCCAGGCTTGGGATGGAACCCATGCTCCTGCAGCCACCTGAGCTGCTGCAGTCAGATTCTTAATCCCCTGCCTACAGTGGGAACTCCAACAGAAGCATTTTTCTTTTTTGAGGGCTGCACCCGAGGCATATGGAAGTTCCCAGGCTGGGGGTCCAATAGGAGCTGCAGCTGCTGGTCTGTGCCACAGCCATAGCAATGCCAGATCTGAGCCATGTTTCGACCTACGCTGCAGTTTGCAGCAATGCTGGATCCTTAACCCACTGAGTGAGGCCAGGGATGGAACCCCCATCCTCACGCATAATATGTTGGGTTCTTAACCAGCTGAGCCACAAGGGGAACTCCTGGTTTTGTTTTTTAATGGGATCCGTGGATGTGCCAGGTAGCTCGAAGTACTAATAACATGTTGCCATTTTCCCCAGGGGAGAAACCTCTCCTCATTTCTAAAGCAGGAATGGATGCTGGCCTCCTAAGCGGGGGTGGTAAATACTAAGCGGAGCTTTGCCAGCTGAATCTCCGTGCCCTGTAATCAACCAGCAGGATTTTGCTCCCAGCAAGGGTGACAGGAGCAGGAGGGGAGGGGCCCAAGGAGCTGGACTTCCTCACCAATGGCTGGGCCACAGGCGGTGCCTCCTGCTTTTCTATTTTTTTGGGTGCACTGTTCCATTTTCAAGCATGTGCTGCTTCCTAATTGTCCCGGAACCAGCCTTAAGATCAGCCCTGGAATGGGAGCTCATTTAGATCCTCGGCGACTGAGTTTCTAGGGGAACAAACAGCGCTTTCCCAAGATAGGCTGCAGCCAGCTCAGCCGCGGGGCAGCAGCGACTCGTGACCTCAGGTCTTTCTGGAAGCGAGGTCTGACTTCGTGGGACATCAGCTCCCCTGCCCTCAAGACTCACATTCTGGGGCACAAGGGCTCCCATCTGACACCTTGTCCTGGCCGGGAAGGCCACTCGGGGGTCAGACACGAAGCCACGCTGCCCCAGCCGCCCCCACATTTCTCTACCCTTCTGCCCGGCTGAAAGGTGGGAAAGGGGACACAAGAGGGTGTCTGGGGGTCGTTTTCCTGGCCATGTTGTGCCCCACCCAAACCCTGGCCTGGGGATCTCCTTCCAAGAGGGGGATGGAAGCAGGAGCGGGGAGTTCCTGTCATGGCGCAGCAGAAATGAATCTGACTAGGAACCATGAGGTTGTGGGTTCGATCCCTGGCCTCAGTCAGTGGGTTAGGATCCGGCATTGCCGTGAGCTATGGTGGAGGTTGCAGATGCGGCTCAGATCCTGCATTGCTGTGGCTGTGGCGTAGGCTGGCAGTTGTAGCTCTGATTCGACCCCTAGCCTGGGAACCTCCACATGCCGTGGGTGTGGCCCTAAAACGACAAAAGACAAAAAAAAAAGGGAAGAAGCAGGAGCTGAAGTCGGATCCTAGGTGTCCCAGCCAGACTTCTCACCTGAGCGCCCAGGTAACCCATCCCCACCCAGGTGGCCTCTGTGCGCAGGTGAATGAAAGAAGATCCCTTCTCTGTGGACCCGCCGCCAACTGATGTGTTGGCAGAAGCCTGGAGCAGCCGCAGACTGCCTTGAACCCGGCACCGGGATGAGCGTGTTAGGATCTGCAGAGAAGAGGCAGGAGGTTCAGACCGTCACACGACCGACCAGGCAGTCACGAAGGATGCATGCTCCCGTGCCCGAGTCCTCTGCACGCCACATGTCTGTGCCGTGTCCCTTCCCGCCCTCGTGTGCCCAGCGCTTCCCGCCTTTACAGCTTCTCGCACTGTTCCACTGCGTGAAGACACAGATGCATTTGCCGTGTACAATTGGGATCCACGCGCTTTGGGTAACTTGCTGTGTTTGTGCCCTCCTGCCGTTTGAAAAGTTGTAGAAGGCATTAAGGAATGTGACCACCCTATACCAAGTCTGGCAGCTGTGCAGCTGCAGTGAGTTCTCGCTCATCTGAAAGTCTGTTGCTATAGGAGTTCCCGTCATAGCTCAGTGGTTAATGAATGTGACTAGGAACCAGGAGGTTGCCGGTTCGATCCCTGGCCTTGCTCAGTGGGTTAACGATCCAGCGTTGCCGTGAGCTGTGGTGTAGGTTGCAGACGTGGCTCAGATCTGGTGTTGCTGTGGCTCTGGTGTAGGCTGGCAGCTGTAGCTCCAATTAGACCCCTAGCCTGGGAACTTCCATATGCTGTGGGTGTGGCCCCAGAAAAGACACACACACAAAAAGTTGGTTGCTATAAAAGATGTGCGGCACACAATTTACGAATAATTATAAAATGCCCAACACTCTTTATTGTAAAATATCTATAGGCAATTGATTCACCCAGACTTTTCAAAATGTTTTTTTTTTTTTGGACTCTTGTGCCCCTAGCCATTCTGTTGTCACATTTCCATGATGATTGGATAATTGGAGTGGTTTCATTGCTTCACCTGATTCTTGGTGTTTTCTGTGTCTGTACTCAGCTTGCTTGCATTTGAAAAACTTAACCAGGAGTTCCCATTGTGGTTCAGTGGGTTAAGAACCCGACACAGTATCCGTGAAGATTCAGGTCTGACCCCCGGCCTTGCTCAGGGGGTTAAGGATCCGGTGTTGCTGTGGCTGTGGGCATAGGGACTAGAATCTGAAAAATAATTCTGCATTGTTAGTGAAATTCACGAGACCACTGGAGGATGAACAGAATTTTCTGTCAGTGATTTTATTTAAGTTTAGAAATGACATACGTTTTAAACTAAATACCTTGTTTTTCAGTTTATACTTATAACTTTGGTGTGACCTGTTATCTCTTGTAAAATCTATTATAGGTCATTTACAATCCCATCACCAACCATAGGGTCACAAACTCAGATTATAAATAAACGCCTGATACCTCTGATGTGGCAGAGTCACTGACGTCATCGGAAACAAGCAGAGCTTTACCGTGAATGTCGACTGATATTTTGTTTACAAGTAAACCAATAGAGTGAACCGACAAAATGTATGTTGGAATTTCACGCATTTGTCAATGATGTAAGCCACTTCTTTGCCAAGTTAGATAATAATTTACAAACACTGGAGGGATATTTTCTCCATTTTTGAGCTATTTGCAATGAAATCGCTCTGGGCAGAGCACTCTTTTAAATTTAATCTGCATTATTAACACGTTTGCCAACACTTTCTCAAGTCCAGACAATCACCTGAATAATAAACCCAGGCCGGGTGTGTAGTATTTGTCTGTTCTCTTTGTGTAAATATTCCCAACATTGTCAGTTTCAAGCTACTGACAGGTTGTCACTAAAGAAGTGACACCTAAGCTCATTTTTGAAGGATGTATCTGGGTTAACTGGATGGATGAAGGTGGGGCTGTTCCAGGCGGAGAGAAAAACATGAGAAATGCATGGGGCTCAAATGGAGCATGAAGGACCCTGCCCAGACCATGGAAGGCCTTGTCTGCCCATGGAAATTGAGAGAAATGAGAGCTAATATTCATAGAATGAACACACCGGGCCACCTTCTAAGCTAAGCGGGATCTCATGTTAACCCTCACCAGAATCTATGAGAGAGGAATTTAAAAAATTGTAGTGGAGGGGAGTTCCCATCGTGCCTCAGTAGTTAATGAATCCGACTAGGAACCATGAGGTTGTGGGTTCGATCCCTGGCCTCGCTCAGTGGTTAAGGATCCGGTGTTGCCGTGAGCTGTGGTGTAGATAGCAGACGCGGCTCGGATCCCACGTTGCTGTGGCTGTGGTGAAGGCCGGCAGCTACAGCTCCTGTTAGACCCCTAGCCTGGGAACCTCCATATGCTGCAGGTGCAGCCCTGGAAAAGACAAAAAAAAAATTATTTTTAGTGGAATACTCTTGATTTACAATGTCATGTCTAGTTTCAGGTGTGAAGTGATTTTATATATATATATATATATATATATATATATATATATCTTCATGTATTCTTTTTTAGGGATACATTAGGAGATTGGATTTAAAATTTGCACATGACTGTATATAAAATAGTTAACCAACAAGGACCTAGAGGATAGCACAGGGAACTCTACTCAATATCTTGTAGTAACCTTTAATGCGAGATAAGTTTTTTTTTTTTTTGTCTTTTGTCTTTTTAGGGCCGCACCCATGGCATATGGAGGTTCCCAGGCTAGGGGTCTAATCAGAGCTGTAGCCGCTGATCTATGCCACAGCATGCGGGATCTGAGCCACATCTGGGACCTACACCACAGCTCACGGCAACGCCAGATCCTTAACCCACTGAGCAAGGCCAGGGATCGAACCCATAACCTCATGGTTCCTAGTCGGATTTGCTTCCACTGTGCCACAACGGGAACTCTAGATAAGTGTTTTTATTACCCCTTTTAACACATAAGAAAACTGTTGCGGCTTAGAGCTTTGGATGACCCTTAAGTCACACAGCCTGTAAACGGTAGGGCTGGGATTTGAACTAGGTTAGGCTGACAGGAGAACTCTACCAACAACTTCTTTAAAAAAATTTTTTTTTGAAGTATAGTTGATCTACAAAGCTGTGATAATTTCTGCTGTACAACAGAGTGATTCAGTTATACGTATACACGCATCCATTCTCTTTCAGATTCTTTTCCCAAATAGATTTTCACAGAATATTGGGTAGAGTTCTCTGGGCTATACAGCAGGTCCCCACTGACCAATTATTCCGTATACCACAGTGGGCATATGCCAATCCCAAACCCCTAGTCCATTCCTCCCACCCCACCCCCACCTGTCCCCTTTGTAACCATAAGTTTGTTTTCTATGTCTGTGAGTCTGTTTCTGCTTTGTAAGTAAATTCAAGGTATTGTTCTTTTCGATTTCATGTATGTTATATATCATATATTTTCTCAACTTAAACTTCGCTTTGTATGATATTCTCTAGAGCCATCTATGTTGCTGCAAATGGCATTATTTCCTTCTTTTTTATGACTGAATAGTATTCCATTGTGCATATGTACCACGACTTCATTATCCAAACATCTGTTGGTGGACATTTTACCTACAGCCTCTAAAGGGCTCTCCTTTTTTTATAGAAAGCCAGGCAGAAAGTGAGGGGGCCTGAGCAAAGGTGGGCTGTGTAGTGGGAGAGAGGAGGGAGGCGGTAAAGTGGAGACAACTTCACACAAGATCCCGTAAGTAGTTGGGTGTGGGACTTAGGGGAGAAAATATGCGGGTGGAATTTTTGCCGTGAGCAGTTAGGTGGCTGCTGTTGTCACTGGCCAGGGTAAAGAACAGACCGGAAGAAGGGGGTTAGGGTATACTGCGTAGAAGGCAGGAGAATGCCCAGGAGGCATTCGAAACACGGCCCTGGACATAGCGGGGGAACCTGGCCTTTGGGTGCAGGTGTGGCCATCACAAACCTATGAGTGGGGAGGGGCGTGGTCTCACCTGCGCGCATGTGCAATCGCGCAGGGGCGTGTCAGCGTTTAGCCTCGTGACCCGAACACAGCGCCAACCGGGAAGGAGGGTCTTGGGGTGCGGAGGCGTTGCCGCTTGGCAGAGCGCTCCCGGGAGGCTGGCATTGATCACTGCAGATTCTAGTCAACGGTAAGTAGTCTGTCCTCCTGAAAGCTGCTGCAAGACCGTCTTTTCAGAGATAAGCCGCCTGTTACCTTCCACCGGGAGGCCCCACCTGAAAGGAGAGCCCACCCTGCAGACCCGAGCCTGGGGCTGCCCTGCCCACGCTAGACCCCGAAGCTAGGTAGGTCCCTGAAGCTCCCAGAGGACCCCGTCCCACTCTCTTTGGGTGAAGGAAGATGGGGGACAGGCCTCTTAGGCCCTGCTGATAGGGAAAAAGAGGGGCTACCCATCCCTGAAGGCTCTCTGCTGGGCACGAAGCTCAGAGAGAGGAGCAGGTGTTTTCATTCACAGCAGAGTAAGAACCGCCCCCCCCCGCCCTCCCTGGGGTGCCTACAAGATGCAGATTCCTTGACGCCTCCAAAATTCACTGGGTATGGGGCAGGGCCCAAGAATCTGCATTGTAATGACTTCCTGCCTCAGGGAATTATAAGGAATTTTGACTAAACGTCTGCACGCCCCACGGCACAGGCAGGGTGACGTAAAAGCATCCCTCACCTACCCCGGGTGAGTCTGCGGCTGGGCAGTCCCAGGGGGACCGCGCCGGGAGCAGAGGAGCTAGGAAGAGGGGTGGAGGGGCGCGGGGACAGCTGAGAGCCATGAGCGGGGGTATCCTCGGCACCTGGGGGGGGTCAGAGAGGAGGGGGGCAGCTAGGTCAGGAGGCACAGGTGGGCCAGGGCACCGGAGGACCCTGGGCTGTGGCCGTCAGAAAGTCACTTGGGCAGAGCAGCCTTCCTGGGGTGGTGGACCAAGCCTGAGCTGAGGACGGGGAAGGGGCCGGCGGCGAGGGTTTCCGCAGGCAGCCGCGAAGGAGAGGCTGATTCAGTCACCACGCGGCCATCTGAGATGAGCCTGGGGCCCGGCTCTCCTCCCTGCTGCGGCTGCGGTGGGGGCGGGTCTCTCCTTTCTGCACGTCTAGGGGACCCAGTTTCCCCCCATCACCTCTGGGATCTGCCTTCCCCCAGCCTGGCTGCAGAGTGGGGTGTGGACTCCCGGGCACTGTCTCCCATCTGCTGACCCCAGAGCAGACATGCAGGTCTCTTCTGCTTCCCAAACTGCTGTGAGCAGCCCTGTGACAAGAGTCAGGGTTACAGAAAGCACAAATGTGGGCAATTGGCAAATATTCCTGATGTTTGCAAGTTCTTGTAGTTCCTAGCTTCTGGGGATGGCAAACGCAAAGGTGACAAGACCTGACAAGAAGGGGCCAGACTTCTGAAATGCAATAATGGATGATAAGGAAAAATTCTGAGAATATATTCCATACCATTAGCCCCACTGGTCACTGTTAAATTCTAACACGTTTCCATATTTTATTCATATTTATTTTTAAGACATGAGAATAAGTGATAGAGCAGACCTTTAAGTGCTGGTGTATCCTCCCTCCGAAGCCTGTGCTGAGCAGGTGCCCCCCCCATGCACACATACACATACACACACACACACACACAGGCAGCAGGAGCTGGGATCTTGACTCCTCTCACCCAGCAGGCTCCCCGCCGTGTAGACTCTTAAGACCTTTGAATGTGGGGCTCCTCGGAGGAGCTAAACAGCTGAGAAGGAATCTCAGCCACTCACTTTATCCCTAAACTTGAGGACAGCCTTGCACTGTTCTCCGTTTCTCAGTAAAACCAAAGAAAGTCATCTTCAGAGTTCCTGTCACGGCTGAGCAGTTAATGAACCTGACTAGTATCCATGAAGACACGGGTTCGATCCCTGGCCTCACTCATTGGGTTAAGGATCTGGCGTTGCCATGAGCTGTGCCACCACAGGTTGCAGACGCGGCTCGGATCCTGCGTTGCTGTGGCTGTGGCGTAGGCTGGTGGCTACAGCTCTGATTCGCCCCCTAGCCTGGGCACCTCCATATGCCATGGGCACAGTGCTGAAAAAAGAAAACGAAAGTCATGTTCACCCACTGTGCATTCTCAAACCAGAGCCACCCTGCCCACTGTCCTGTCCACGCCGAGCTGCCGTGATCGCTTTACAGACAAGCCACATCGTGTGACTGTGCCTCAGTTTCCAGATCTGTCCTCCTCTGATACCCATTTACTTTCTTTCCTAAATGAAAGCTCCAGCTCCTGAGGTTTACCAGCCCTGGGCACTTTGAGACGTTTCTCAGGTCAGGCGATCAGAGGCGATGGAAACACATGCATCAAAACTGACTGAAATGTGGTGCCTCGTGGTTGTTAGTCAGAATCCTCTGCTCCTGGCGAGGCTGAGGATCATTTCTTAGGTCATTGCTCATTCTGCTCTCTCTGCCCTTGAACTGCCTGCCGTGCCCTTGGTATAGGTTGTTCGTCACATGAGAGGATGTCCACAGACTGTGTTTATATTCCCAGAGGAAGGCACAGCTGGGATGGAGCGATTAAAGACGCTGGCTGAGGCTGAAGCACAGGACCTGGGGGGCAAAAGGCAGGGAAGATTAGACCTGGAGTAGAGAGGGGACTGGTCCTCTGAGAGGAAGGGAAGCTTGTCACTGGATGTAGGGCCCACTGGTAACCCGGGATGGTCACCTCTCAAGATCCTTAAATTAATTTATCTGCAGAGATCCTTTTTCCAAATAAGATGACACCCACAGGTACATAAGATGTGGACATATCTTTGGTGGGGGGCACTGTAGCCCTCTATACTAATTGCTAAGCAACCCTTCTAGAAAGTAGAGGAGACCGGAAGCTTCCAAGAAGTGTAACTCGGGGACCCTACAGAGTAAGGGCCGCGGGGGTCCCGGAGCAGACCTCACCCAGTCCCACTGCACAGAGGACAACACTGAGGCCCCAGAGGGGAGCTGGCAGAGCCCAAGACAGCCTGGTGAAACCTCCTCTCCTCAAACCTGGAAACAATGTCCACTTGCCCTTCCTACAAACAGCAAACCTTGTGTGGACGTCTTTCCTTCCACCCAGAAGTCACGGCCACGGGCAGACCTGATGGCACACATTCAGGGCAGAACAGAGGGAGCAGAAACCTACTGATTTTGGCCGAAGCTCTTAACGCTTCCTGGCCGGTGTAGGTGACTGTCCTCCTAAACGGATGCCTAGAACTCATCTGATTTTTCTTGAAGAGCACAGCTGATTGCCAATGTCATCTGTTGTAAACAGATACGGCTAACCTGCCGTCTCTTTCAGAACAAAGCTTTATTTGTCATTGTGAGGTTTTTGTGGAGGGAGTTGGGGCGGTTGTGTGACCAGCTGCAGGAAGGGCCTGTGTTTGAAATCATCCTCGCCCCTTTAACGACCAAGCTGTGTGACCTGGGCCACTTGGCTAACCTCTCTGAGCCTTCTCTCCCCCGCCACCCCGCGCCTTCAAATGGATCAGTGACCCCCAGCTCTCAGAGGTGGTTTGAGGATCGGTGAAAAGCCACCACTCAACGGATAACTTTGAGTTTGGCCTTTTATAGGAAAGGCGCTTCCCATCGAGAGAGGAAAGGAAAAAGCGGTGCTTCAAGGAACCGCTAACACGTGTGTGAGCGCCGGTTCCGGAGCCTCACGTGTGTCCACCCACCGCAGCCGCTTGACGGCCCTACGCGCAGGCGCTGTGATCGCGCTGTTTCACGGCTGCGCAGCGCGAGGCTCTGCGCGGGGAGGCGACTCGCCGGAGGTCTGCGCGGCCCAGGCGGGTGTCTTCCTGAGCCTGCCGCTGCCTCTGCAGTGCTTCAGAAGGAACGTGCCAAGGCGGGTGAAAGACACGCAGGCGGGATTTGCGGGTTCAGAAGCCACCTCTGGCTGGAGGCCCCCAGGAGGGCTTCAGGACGCCTCAGGTGGCCCTGACGGGGCTGCGCTGCATTTGAACGGACGTGTCTGCCCCAGAGCCCCTCTCTTCCTCACCCCCAGCCGGTAGCAGGGTGTCGCGTGACCGGGTGGAGGTGACGCCGTCAGGCGGGACTTCAGAGGCGGAGGAGACGCTGCTGGCCCGCGAGGCTTCCTCACCAGGTAGGTTGACCTTCGTTCTGGCCCAGGGACCCTTCAGGGAGTTATTAACCGTGAATCCAGGGCAGGAGGTGTCATCTGGGGCTGTCCCAGCAAACTGGGTCATGCAGTCACGCGGTCACTGAGCGGCCAGCTGCCTGGGCCTCCAGAACACATCCTACCCCCCGCCCCGGGGTGGGGGGTGTGGGTGGCCAGGCTCAGGTGAAGGCGTGCTGACCAAACGGGCCGTGGCCGGTGGGGGAATCTCCTGCAGCCCCGTGCTGGGGGCGGCCCGGGGCGGTGAAGGCACCTCAGCTGCCTGGACGCACCTGGACCGCGCACCTGCAGCCCCCACTGGGTTCTGGGAACGGAGAAGCAGCTTAAACTTGCCGCCCAGAAGGGACTTTCTCACTCATGAAAGGAAGACACCCCGGGGTTGTTATTTGAGTAAGTCCAGCAAGAAAACCCAGCGTCTGCTCCAGTCACCAGAATAACCCAGGCAAAAATAGCCTTGTGGGTGTTTTTTCTTCTTTTTACCAAAGCAGTTTTTGAGAGGGATTGTGGTGCCTCCTGTGTAACCATGTGCCCTGAACTCTCACTTCCCCCTCTCACTGGCGGGAGGTGGGGCTGGGTAAGGGCCCTGCCTCCAGGAGGGGGTTACAGGTTGCCTTGTCCCAAAGCAGGGCCCCAAGGATGTGGGCTGAGGCCCAGGGGGCTGTGTTGGACCTCAGGCAGGGTCGGTGCATCTGGGCTGCACAGGCAGCTTGGGGAGGGGGGTGAGGACAAACTTCTTTCTTCCCACCTGGCCCCAGCCAGGGATGCTGTGAACCCAGCCTGGGATACTGTGTGTAGACCTGGTCAGGGATTCTGTGGACCTGGCCAGGAATGCTGTGGACCCGGCCTAGGATGCTGTGTATGGACCCGGCCTGGGATGCTGTGGTCCCGGCCTGGGATGCTGTGTGTGGACCTGGGATGGTGTGGTCCCGGCCAGGGATGCTGTGGACCTGATCAGAGATGCTGTGGACCTGGCTGCAGCACTGGTAAAGGGTGCAGGGGAGCAGGTTCCCAAAGCTTCAGGGTTTGTGAGGTGGAGGAGGAGTGAGCCCGAAGACCCCGTGGTGACCACCCAGGCCTTCCCACGTGTCCTTGCCCCTGATCCCACTCCAGGTCATGGAGCCCTTCTGGGGACCACGCTGCTGTGTGACTAATGCACAAGTGCCAGGCTTCCCTCTGGAGCCGAGTTTATCCACTTCTCAGCCACATCCCACGGCTTTGCTTTGTCTCCAAGGAAATAATGAACTAGTGTTAGTGTGATATCAGAAAATTGCTAATTATGGCAAGGAGCTAACACAGCGAGCTGGGAACTCGCAGAGCTATAGTTAGTGATGACAGAAAAGGAAAATATTTGACTGTTTGGTGCTACACCCAGGTTCCCTGGAGGAGGTGAGAGACTAGGGTTGGCACGGAGCCAGACTGGAGCCCCCATCCCCAGACTGTGCTTTCTCCTGAGAGCAGCGGGCCAGGTTCGTATCACTGGGTCTGATGCCCCAGAGGGACCCAGTGTGGCCTGTTCTCACCCCAAACTCAGACAATGTATCACGCTTATACTTACATACACACACACACACACACACGTGCTCACATACCATCCTCACACTCATACACAATCTCAAGTTTATATACCACATTCACACACACACACTGTCACACAGATACACCTGGTCTCACACACTGTCACAGTCCACACACACTCACACATAGCTCTTACCTGCTCACACACACACACTTTAAACCAAATTAGAGCTCTCCTCCTGGTCCCAGAAAGAAGTGACATTAGTATCGTAGGCTCAGATGCCTGAGCTTAGACTCTGTACTAGCCTATTACCTTCCTTATTCTCTAGGCTTTGAGAGGAGGACCAGCCTCCAGGGGGTGGCAGAGAGAACATTAGCAGTGCCTGATGTACATTTTGCTAAGATGCCTCAACATCAGTAAATGTTGTTATAAACTGTACTTGCAAATTACTTCAAGGAAAAATACTTTCAAGTGAATGCATATCTTATCTGTTAACAATGTGTGAACGTGTGGGCAGGTGCTGTGTGGTGTGCCTCAGGAACTCATGACGAACCACCAGCCCTGCTGCAGTCAACATTCAAGGTATTTCTTGTGAGCCGTCAGGCTTGGGAACCACTATGAGTTTAGGTCCCGGTATCCTGAATCCTGTTGCCCAACCAAGCACCCAGATCTTGGGCACCAACTTCTAGTAAAAGCAATCAGGGCTCTTTGAAGACATTATTGATTCTGGAGCTGGGGCAGGAAGGGTACAAGGTGAGCCTGGAGCATTTGGGGTGCTCGAGAATAAGGAAATGCTCAGAGAACACAGTGACAGGGGCATGACAAAGGGACATAGGAGCCAACTGCTCTAGCTTCCAGATGGCTAAAGCTAAAACAATTTGAGCAGCAAAAGATTGGGCCATAAGCAATGTATGAAAGAAATATCCATGAATCCATGCTGATAAAAATAAATGACAGACAAATGGGGGAGAACAGACAAATGCCTCATACAGAAGAATTACAGGTAATTTATATAGATGTACCTCCCTCAAGGAAGTAGAACATAACTCCCTCTTCCTGAAATGTGGGCTACGCATCATGACTTCCAGAGTGTATAGTGTGAAAAGAGGGAGAGAGAGTAACCCAGCCTCAGTCAGTTTTGGAGGTCAGCATCAGCAGTGATATGTCATGTACCCTTGATTGGTAACCCATTTCTGGGCTCTTCCTCCCCCAAACCCATTACCTCAGTTTAACCATGAGGAAAACATCAAACAAACCCAAACTGAAGGACAGTCTACAGAATACCTGAGCAGTAATCCTCAAAATTACCAAGGCCATCAAAAACATGGAAAGTCTTGCAATTTAGAAAAACCTAAGGAGACATGATGACTAAATATGACATGGTGTCATAAGTGGGATCCTTGGATAGTGATGGGCATGAGATCAAAACAAAAGACATCTGAATAAAGAATTAACCGTGGTTGATAACAGCATGTCAGTATTGGTCTTCAGTTGTGACGAAGGGATCAGAATAATGTAAAATGTTAACAAAATAGGGGAAACTCAGTGAGCATAGCAGAACTTTCTGAACCACCTCCTCAGCTTTCTTATAAATCTAAAAATATTTTAAAACAAAAAGTTCTTGAAAAAAAAAATGAACTTCATTTTTACACCCACTGCAGTGAAACCAAAGTGTCTGGAGTGAAAGCTGGGCATTGGGACCTTTTAAAGCTCCTGCATGATTGGGATGTGCGGGCAAAGTGAGAACCTTTAGGCCAGTTTGTGCTACAGCAACAGGTCACTGGGCTGCCACTGTCTCCAATGGAAAGAAGCCAGAAGGACAGAGAACTCCCAGGGTCTTGCACCAGAAATTATAGGCTGTGACAGAAGGGGCCATTTGCACTGACCACTCCTTGGCCAGACTAGTCACATGACTCCATCCAACCACAGGGGCAGGGAATGCAACATCGTGGGCCATGTCGTTAGAAGGCGGAGAGCAAAAATATTTGGCAAACTGCTCTCATGGTTACCACACATGTACAGCCAGAGCTTAGCAAGAGGAATTTCAACAGAAAAGTTGTTCCTCCCGATGTGAGGTGTTGACTCAGGCCCTGGTTCAGCCTCATGCCCAAGCCCTCCCTCAACCCTCAATCATGGAAAATGGCTGTCTGTCTTGGATCCTGTGCTCTGTTTCTGTCTCAATATCCTACCTTGGGCTCCAGTCTCTCTAAGAGTAGGCACCCCTAGAGACTGACTGAGCCACCCCCTGTCCCACCAGCTGGTGGCTTGAGGTCTTGCTGTCTGCTGACTGAGTTCCCAAAGGCCTCTTGAGACTCCGTTTCTGAAGAGGGTCTTCCCTGTGTTCCTGCCCCATGCTCCGCCCAGAGGTCAGGGCACCTGCGATGGCCACAGAGGCTCCTGACCTTGCAGCTGGGCTGGGTGACCTCTTGGCGGTGTCTACATGTCAACTGCTACATTCTGCCTAAGAGACTAAGTTCCTTCTCACCATAGATCCACCCCTAAGATCAGCCCCATCTCGAAGTTCGCGACCCTCAGCATTCTGGGGTCAACCCATATGACTGGGAACTTCCTGTTTTAACAAAGTCCTTTTTAAAAAAAAATGTGGTTTTATTGATTAAAATTTTTTATTATAGTTGATTTACATTGTTATGTCAATTTCTGCTGTACAGCAAAGTGTTAAAAATGTTTTTAGGAGTTCCTGTCCTGGTGCAGCAGAAATGAATCCGACTAGGAACCATGAGGTTGTGGGTTTGATCCCTGGCCTTGCTCAGTGGGTTAAGGATCTGGCATTGCCATGAGTTGTGGTGTAGGTCGCAGATGCTGCTCAGATCCCTTGTTGCTGTGGCTGTTGTGTAGGCCAGCAGCTGTAGCTCCGATTTGACCCCTAGCCTGGGAACCTCCATATACCACAGGTGCAACCCTAAAAAAGACAAAAGACAAAAAAAATTTTTTAAATAAAAATGTTTTTAATTGAAGTATAGTTGATGTACAGTAATATAAATTACAGGTGTACAATATAGTGATTCACAATTTTAAAGGTTAAACTTTATTTTTAGTTATTATAAAATATTGGCTATATCCCCCATGTTGTGTAATATACCTTGTAGCTTACTTATACCTAGTAGCTTATACCTCTTACTCCTCTACTCCTGTCTTGCCCTGCCTCAATTCTCTCTCACCCTGGTAACCAGTAGTATGTTCTCTGTATCTGTGAGTCTGCTGCTTTTTTGTTGCATTCACCAGTTTGTTGTATTTTTTTAGATTCCACATATAAGTGATATAATACTGTATTTATCTTTCTCTATATGACTTATTTCACTGAGCCTAATGCCCATGGCAAATTTTTGTTCTTTTATGGCTGAGTAGTATTCTATTGTGTGTGTGTGTGTGTGTGTGTGTGTGTGTGTGTGTGTATGTATGTGTATACCACATCTTCTTTATCCATTCATCTGTTGATAGACACTGAGGTTGCTTCCATATCTTGGCAGTTATAAATAGTGCTGCTATGAACATTGGGATGCATCTTTTCAAATTAGTTTTTCATTTTTTTTCCAGGTACATATCTAGGAATGGAATTGCGAGGTCATGTGATGGTTCTACTTTTAGTTTTTGGAGAAACCTCCAGATTATTTTCCACAGTGACTGCATCCATTTACCTTCCCAACAAGAGTGTGTGAGCATCTCCTCTTCTCCAACATTTATTATTTGTGTTCTTTTTGATGATGGCCACTCTGAAAGTACAAAGGCCTTTCCTTTAAAGAGCTCGAGGAGAGGGACAGTCAGGTTGATGAGGAGTAAGGCTGTGGGGAGAGTGAGGGAGCCACATGGACATACATCCCAAGTTAGTGTCCATCCCTCTGCGAGTCCTTCGTGTTCCTTCACTTGATTGGCTTAATGTCAGTTCAGGTCAGTTCTGTGCAAGTCCCTGGGGACAGAAGTGAATAAAAGACCTGGCCTATGCCTTTGAGGAATTTACAGTCTATGGGGAAGAGAGATATTGAATAAGTGTGAAAATATGAACAGCCTTGCTGTGTGTGTGTGTGTGTGTGTGTGTGTGTGTGTGTTGGAGCACCACGGGATCAGGTACAAAAGACAGGAATTCACCTAGTGGCATTAAGACAGTGGCATTTGATATGAAACTTAAAGCATCCAGCAGTGCTTGGCCAGACCAGTAGGGTGTGTGGTTTAAACCTGGCCGCAAATTCTTTGTTCTTCCTCCCACTGAAACATAGATTCTAGTTCTCCCCTTGAATCTGGGCTGGCCTAACCTGACCTAGAGAATGTGGCATAAGTGACTTTCTCCATCTTCTCAGTCTAAAGTTCTAAGAAGCCTTGAATGTTTGCATGTTTGCCCAGACCTTCAGAAACACACGTTCAGGGGGAAGGTAGATACGAAGTAAGAAGTCCAACCTCCCCGAGACCACCATGCTGTGAGGAAGCCCAAGCTAGCTTCATGGAACAGCATTATAGAGAGATTGCCAGTTGGCTGCTGGCTATTCCAGCCATCCTAGAAGACTCCAGACATGTGAGTAAAGATGGCTTTTGATGATTCCAGTCCCAGCCACTATGTAACTATAACTGCATGAGAGACAGTGAGAACCACCTGTATGAGCCAGGTCAGCCCACAGAACAACGAAAAATAACTGGATACTGGGAGTAGCAGAGGGTTTCAGGCAGAGGAAGAGCATGTGCAAAGTTGAAGACAGTTTCCTTAGACTTTGTTTAGAGAATAAGTCTTCTGGATCAGCTTAGAACCAGCTCTGTGGACCAGTCACAGTGCTTGGCTTTCAGGCAGATATAGAAGGACATTTAGTTTATCCCTGGACAGACTGGGGAGGGGGCTTCATATACCCCTTGAGATTGTGGTTGAGTTGCTTGGGTTTGGGTGTCTTAAATTCCTCCCAGGATTTTTTTTTTTAATTTTTTTTTCTTAATGGATTTTATTTCAATTATAGGTGTACATAAATCATCATAAGTCAATTTTACAGATTTTGTATCCCAAACCCCCAGTGCATCCCCCCACCCCCCAGATTGTCTTATTTGAAAAACCAAGGTTTTCCAAAGTCTGTGAGTCATTGTCTGTTCTGTAAAGAGGTTCATTGTGTCTTTTTAGTTTCCAGATGTAAGTGGTAGCATTGGGTGTT